>PVIY010003104.1:0-117901 GCA_004026745.1 Myrmecophaga tridactyla
TAAAAATTATCACTTCACACAGACAGTTTATCATCTTTTTCATTTTGGCAATATGAAAAGATTCCTCCAAAAATGAGGGACTTCTAAGTATGTGTGCTGGTTTGAAAGGAAGTATGCCCCCTAGAAAAGCCATGTTTTAATCAAAATATCATTTCATATAGGTAGAATAATCTCTATTCAATACTGTATGTTTGAAACTGTAATCAGATCATCTCCCTGGATGATGTGATTTAGTCAAAAGTGGTTGTTAAACTCGATTAAGGGATGACATGTCTCCACCCATTTGGGTGGGTCTTGATTGGTTTATTGGAGTCCTGTAAAAGAGGAAATATTTTGGAGAACGAGAGATTCAGAGAGAGCAGAGCAGAACGAGAAGCCACAAGAAGCAGAGAGTCCACCAACCAGCGACCTTTGGGGATGAAGAAGGAAAACATCTCCCAGGGAGCTTCATGAAACAGGAAGCCAGGAGAAGAAACTAGCAGATGATGCCTTGCTTGCTATGTGCCCTTCCAGCTGAGAGAGAAACCATGACTGTGTTCACCATGTGCCTTCTCGGATGAGAGAGAGAGACCCTGAACTTCATCGGCCTTCTTGAACCAAGGTATCTTTCCCCAGATGCCTTTGATTGGACGTTTCTATAGACTTGTTTTAACTGGGACATTTTCTCAGCCTTAGAACTCAGCCTTAGCAACTCATTAAATTCCCCTTGTTAAAAGCTGTTCCGTTTCTGGTATATTGCATTCCAGCAGCTAGCAAACTAGAACAGTATGTTATGAAGTAATAGATACTAATCCATTTGAGGCATAGTAGCTAAAAGATTCCTTCAGAAAAGAAGGAATAGCAGATATCATTCTCAATGGTTAATGACTTGAGGATTTACCCCTAAGATGTAGAAAGAGATAAGGAAGCCTGCTTTCACCACTGCTATTCAGCATGGTATTAGAAATTCTTGCCAGAGCTATTAGGCAAGGAAAAAAGTCATACTAATTGTAAAGGAAGAAGCAAAACTATTTCTATTTGCAGAGGCCATATCTTATTTATAAAAACTCTAAAGAATCAGCAAGAAAGCTATAAGAACAAATACACAAATTCAGAAAATGTGTCATGGTACAAATTCAATGTGCAAATCAATTGTGATCCTATAGTTTATCAATAAACAATCAAAAGAGGAAATTAAGAAAACAATTCCATTTACCATAACATCTAAAAATATGTCAATATCAACTAAAGGAATTTTCAAATTCAATGAAACCCTATTAAACTTCTATCAATTTTTTGCACAAATAGGAAAAAATATTTGTAAAATATATTTGGATCTGCAAGAGGCCCAAAGAAGTCAAAACAATCTTGTAAAATAACATGATTGGGGATTCACTTCTCAATTTCCGGTCATATTACACAACCACAGTAATCAAAATAATGTGGTACTGGCACAAAGATAGGTAAACACATCAGTGAAACAGAATTTGAAATCTAGAAATTTAGAATTTCTAGAGCCAATGTGAGGCTCACATTCAAAGAATTCAGACCCCAGAATTATGGACAACAGAAAGAGCTTAAGCCCACCTTCTGCCTTAGCCCATGTCTCAACCACGTTCCTGGCAGGGGCTGGATCTGATGAGAATTAAAAGCACAATAACACTTTATGCTGGTAGGGAGATGCAGGCTGACAAGCATCACCTACTGGGCAGGATAGGCAAAGCAAAAGTTAAGAGGTTTCACAGGAAAGTCTATCTACCTGCCAGATCTCATGTTCAGGGAAACTTTATACTAATTGTGCCCACTTGCTGAGACCTAGGCCTGTCTGATCTGGAAAACTCTGATTAGAGTCAATCATACCTGGGGAAACACTCCTCACAAAAATGGTTCCATATAGGCAGGGCAAGAATAAGAAAAACAAGAGATGATAAATTCTGATAAGTTAAAGAGAAGCTATGCTAGAGGTCTAGAATAAGATAAACTGAATGTCAAAAAACAGACACAGACAAAGACAACCAACAAGAAAATCTTAGCTAAAAGAGAGAAAATGGCTTGCAGAATAAACTAGTCAAGGAAATTTGATTCCTGGACACCAGTAAAAAATCAATATTCATACTAAGCAGCACAAAGATATAGCCCTGTCAAAGGAATAAACTAACACTTGAAATGAGATACAAGTGTAGAAATAACTAATAGAAGATGTTCAAACAAATCTTCTAAATCAAATCAACAAGTAAAAGGAAAATATGGCAAAAGAGATGAAGGCTATAAAGAAGATATTGGGTGACCATAAAGAATTCTAAGCTTGAAAAAACAAGTGTCAATACTTATGAAAGTGAAAGGCTGAATAGAAGAGATGAAAAACACAATGGAGGTGTACAACAACAGATTTGAAGAGACAGAAGAAAGAATTAGTGAACTAGAAAACAGGAAACCTGAAATCTTACACACAAAGGAACAAAAGGGAACATAATGAAAAAATATGAACAGAGTCTCAAGGACTTGAGCGAAAACATGAAGCAAAATAATATCTGCCTTATGGGTGTTCCAGAAGGAGAAGAGAAGGGAAAAGGAGCAGAAAGAATAATGGAGGATATAATCACTGTAAATTATCCCATCACTTAAGAAAGACATAAAATTACAGATCCAAAAGGCGCAGCATACTACAAAAAGAATAGACACAAGTACACCTACTCAAAAACACTTACTATCAGATTGTCAAATGTCAAAGATAAAAGAGAGAATTCTGAAAGCAGCAAGAGATAAGCAATCCATCACATAAAAGGGAAGTTCAACAAGACCATGTGCAGATTTTTCTGCATAAACCATGGAGGTGAAAAGACCACCTCTTTAAATACATAAAGTATTATATATTTAAGATACTGAAAGAGAAAAACTGCCAATGAAGACTTCTATATCTGGAAAAACTTTCCTTCAAAAATGAGAAAGGGGGACCATTTCCCACCTCCACAGGAAGGACAAATACTTCATTCCCACAGGACCCATAGAGTTGATGGCCACAGCTTTGGTACTACTTGGGCCATGTCCAGGTACCTACCAGACTGGGTATTTTTAATGTATCCTTCTGTAAGCTGAAATCTGAAGATGGCCCAGTCTGTGCAAAACAATGTGAACAAACTGATCTTATCAAGAAACTGACTGTTCTCTTCCATCATTGCAGCCAGTGTATTGACAAGATGCTTGCTCTTATATAAATATGGCTTTTAATACACTGGACAAGTTTGAACAGCAATAAGCAACCCATCAGTAAGCCAATGAGTTTTACTCACGTGTCCATATCCTGGATAAAAGGAGCATCAGAAACAAGGTTTTCACAATCACACAGTCACATTGTAAAATCCACATCATTATGCAAGCATATTCAAGAATCAAGGCTACTGGAACACAGCTCAACAGTTTCAAGTACTGCCCTGCAGCCACTCTTATACACCGTAATCTAAATAGGGATATTTATGTATTGCATAAGAACAATCCACAGGATAAACTCTTGAATTGGTTTGAAATTTCTTAGCCACTGAAACTTTAGTTTTTCATATTTCTTTCTTTGCCCTTTTGGTCAAGAAGGCTCTCTAAATCCCATGATGCCAGGTCCTGACTCATCCCAAGAGTTCTGTCCCACATTGCCAGGGAGATTTACAGCCTAGGAGTCACATCCCACATAGTGGGAAAGGCAGTGAGTTCACCTGCCAAGTTGGCTTAGAGAGAGAAAAAGAACACATCTGAGCAAGAAAAGAGATTATTTTTGGGTGACTCTTAGGCATAATTATAAGGATAGGCTTTTCCTTTATTTATTTTTCCTCTTTTCTTTTTTTTTTTTTTTTTACATGGGCAGGCACGAGGAACTGAACCTGGGTCTCCCGCATGGCAGGTGAGAACTCTGCCAGTGAGCCACCATTGCCCGCCCAGCTTTATTTATTTTTTATCCATATTTTTTTACTCATGCATCTATTCTTTGCAGGAATAACTACATAGGGATGAGTCCCAAGATTGAAGGCTCAGCCTATTGATTTTGTTGTCTCCACTACTTGCAAAAATATCAGGGCTTCTCCCGATAGAGAAGTTGAATATTTCTTCCTTTCTCCCCACTTCCCCAAGGGCACTTTGCAAATACTTCTTTATTCACTGCCAAAATTACTCTTGGAATTATTGGGTCATCACACTGATCTCACATCCTTCTCAAGATTCCATGTACTTATGTGTTCAACTAAACTGACCATATAAGTTAAATTAGGTTATGCACTACCCAAAGTATAAATTTTGCACCAAATAAATATCTCTCATTTCAGTCTCATGCAGAAGTTAAAGTTCTAAAATATGGACAATCTCATCTTTTGCTGTTTTCTGATCTACATTAATCTTATCTAGATCAGCTTCATTCATATCTCTAGTCAAAATCTGATCACTTTTAAACTTTGTAAGCAGTTCTTGTATGGGATAGTGCTGACTTTTATAGCATCAGAGTTCTTACTCTGAATCTCAGGTGTCACATAAATACCTGAAGTTTCTGGGAGTGGCTAGGTTATATACAAACAACTCAGTATCTCAGAATTTAGGAATATTAGTTAAAATTTTTGAATATATGTGACTGCTGTAAGAGCTTACACTCTAGGACCCTTTACAATAGGCCCCAACCTGGTAACCCATGCTCTTAAATTCAATTCACTGAGTTTTTATATTATAGTTTATCCATATGTGGGGCACAATAATATTTGCCTTTTTGTTTCTGATATTTCATTCAACATACAGTCCTTAAGTTTCATTCAACTAGTTGCATGCCTCACAACTTCATTCCTTCTTGCAGCAGCTCAGTAGTCCAGTCCATTGTATGTATACACCACAGTTCCTCCTTCCTTTTCTCAGTCATTTTCCCTTTAGGTCACCTCCATCCATTGGGAATCTGGAACACTGCTGCCATAAACACCAGTGCACAAATATCCATTTATATCCACACACTGTGTTCCTCCAGGTATATACTGAGCAACAGGGTTGCAAGAACATATGGCACCCCACCCCTGGTCTCCTGTGGATTGACCACACTGCCCTCCAAGGGACTGTCCCTGTCAGTTTCCCTACCAACAGTGAATAGGTATATCTCTTTCTCCACAATTTCCCTAGCACTTGTTTCTTTGTTCATTTTTATACAGTTTTATTTGTACATCATACAATCCAACCTCAGTAAACATACATACCTTCTCCAAAATAATGTACCTGAAGATATTTCCTTTACTTCCACATAGAATCCATAACCCTTTCCCATGTCCCCAACTTTTGACATTTAATTTTGGCATGATCTCTTTGTTACATTCAGTAGAAGCATATTACAATGTTACTGTTGACTATAGACCCTAGTTTGCATCAATTTAATTTTTTCTATATACCATCCATTTTCAAGACCTTTTAATGTTGACATTAATTTTTTCTCCCTCATGAAAAATTGTTTTTATGCTTGTATATTTAATCACCTTCTTTGTCCACTCTAGGCCTTCTTAAGTTTTGCCAACTGTCTTTATCCTCTATCTTTCCTTCTGGTTTCATCCATGCCCTGAGCAGTTCTCCCTCAATCATGCTCACATTCAACTTCATTCACTTACTTATTTTATTATAAGTACACTTACATATTTTATTGTAGAACAATCAGACAGTATTGTGCTATCCATTTCTGAATTTTACAATCAGTCCTCTTGCACAATCTGCATTCTTTCATGCCAAATGCACAACCTCTACCCTATTTCTATCTCCTGATAACCTGTGTTCTTGACTTCAACTCTCAAAATGCACTCATTAATGTTAGTTCATATTAGTGAGACCATACAGTATTTGTCCTTTTGTTGCTGGCTAATTCCACTTAAGCATTATGTCCTCAAGGTTCATCCACATTGCAACATGCTTCATGAATTTATTCTGTCTTACAGCTGTGCATAATATCCCATCATGTCTATACTGCAGCTTGTTTGGCCATTCAGCTTTTGTTGAACATTTCGGCTGTTTCTATCTCTTGGCAATCATAAATAATGCTGCTATAAACTTTTCTGTGCAAATGTCCATTTGTGTCCTTGCCTTCAGTGCCTATGAATATATACCTAGTAATGAGAGTGCTGGATCATATGGCAATGCTATACTTAACATCCTGAGGAACCACCAAACTGCCTTCCAGAGGGGTTTTACCATTTTACATTCCCCCCAGCATTGGATAATCATGCTTCTTTCTCCACATCGTCTCCAGCACTTGTCATTTTCTGTTTTTAAGTTAATGACCATGCTAGTGGGTGTCAGATGATATGTCACTGTGGTTTTGACTTGTATTTCCTTAATAGCCAATGAGGTTGAGCATCTTTACATCTGCATTTTATCCATTTGTATTTCCTCCTCTGAGAAATGTCTGTTCATATCATTTGCCCATTTATTAATTAGGTCATTTTTCTTTTTGTTGTTGAGTTGAATAATCTCTTTATATATTCTGGATATTGTTAGGTTCACATAAGGCTCAGAGGCAAACTGATCACAGGTCAAGGTATTTATTCAGGCAGCAGCATGGTGGGAGCCTGATGTCAGACTTCAGCCCACTGAAGTGAGCAATTAGAGGATCTTTATACCTGAGCTTCTGGATGGGTTGAAAAGTTAAATGCCACTGCAGTCATGCAAGGCTGTAACTGCCAGAGGGTTGATGCAGCTGCTGCTGCCAGAGAGGAGGTGTAGGATCAGTTATAGAACTTCTGTGTGGGAGTATCCATTAAGGGCTAGCCATTATGGAACAGCTATGTGGGAATATTTGTTAAAGGCTGGTCCCATCATCGAAGAAGGGATCTTGCCTAACATTTCAGCCTTTTGTAGATACATAAAAAATGAAAACATGGGTAGGGAGGGACTATTTGTGTCAGGCCAGGGAGGGAGTGCAAGGAAAGGGGGTGAAGTTGTTCATTATGGCTGCTTCTTGCTGTTAGGGGTTGATGTGAGGGTTTTGGTTTTCTTCCTCCCTGGTGCTGATGTAAAGGGTGGGATACTTTTTTGGGGAGAGGCTGTACTGAACTTCGTGCAACAGAATAATGTTTTCTACATGGTTTTGAGTAATGTTGTGGATTGTAGACTGAATAAAATATGCTAGAGCTCACATGATGTAGGGTCTGCAGATATTAAGAGATAAAGAGTTATTAGTGGGCCGAGGATTGGCAGGCTAAGTGGGGAGTCATTGCAAGCTTGTCACTGCTGAGGGCTGTAACTGCAAAGGGGCAGAGAATGGATAAGGAGAGCTGTTACAGGAATGCAGCTGCAAGAAGGGGGTGCAAGGGCATTCATGCAACTGCCTTGTGGGCTTGGGTAGGTTTGGTTTTTCAAGGGGCTTCCTGGAAGTTATGAGTGGGGGACTCTTCCTGGAATTCTTGGTAAGGGTCAGTTACTTCAAGGGCAAAAGGGTTCTACCTAACATTCCAGCATTTTCCTTTTAGTTTTCTTGGGAAGCAGAAAGGTGAAAGCCTGTTTTCTGTATCTGCTCCCAGCTGGTGGGAGGTATAGAGCTGTTCCCCCATTTCATCACAGGGCTGATAGTGACATTCCTGATGGAGGAGTAACATGCTGCTGACAGCCTGATTTGTTATTGTTTCTGTGAATAAAACCAGTTAAGACTTTTAAGAGCAGGACCTAAAAATGAGGAGGGATTTCTGGATGAGAAGTATTTAACTGCTTCAAAGCTGAAAAGGGCTGTTGCCATCAAGGGACTAAAGGATAATATGATGAAACTGATTGTTGTTCTTGGAGAGTTTTGGCATCTCAGCATTTTAGAGCTTTTCTTGAATTGGAACAATCTGGAGGTTTTAAGTCTCTGAAAACCAAACTTAATAAGTAAAATTTTATATAGAGAGAGCAGGATATTTTGGAGGATTTCCAGGAACTCTGTTGGTTGGGGTTGTTGTATTGTGGCTGTTTGCAATATCTGGCTGAAACTTGTATACGAGTAATCTCCAGAATGACCTCTTAACTCAATTTGAAATCTCTTAGCCCTTGAAATTCTATTTATTTTCCCACTTTTGGTCAGTTAACCCATGATGCCAGGGCCAGGTTAATCCTTGGAAATTATGTCTCACTGTGCCAGAGAAATTTATGTTCCATGGTGTCATGGCCAGTTATGTCCCATAATACTAGGGCCAGGCTTACATCCCTGGAGATAATGTCCCACATTGGGGGCAAAGTTTAGAATTTGGCTTAGAGAGAGACCACATTTGAGCAACAGCACAGAATTTCTGGAGACAACTCTTAGGCACAAATCATAAGTAGGTTCCATAACTTGTTCTATAACTTGCTATTATAGAAATAATTTTCATGAGTGTGACCCTCAAAATTGAGGTGTTGGTTTTTTAAATTGGGAACCCCTCTAAGTTAAGAAAATGTCAGGAAGTCCTCCAGTGGGGAAGTTTAATAGCTCTATTTTTCTCAGTCCCTCATGAGACTTTGCCAACACTTTTTCATTTTCTGTCCAAAATACTCTTAAAAGCTTCATTGCATAGCATCAATATGTATAGAATATTAAGATTTTGTTCCTTATTCTAGATTCTATATTAAATAAAGTTAAATTAGGTTGTTTAAATTAAATAAATAGAGAAATTGAATTAAATAGTGTGCTACAGAAAACTGAAATTTTGGACAATATAAATATTTTTCTTAATATCTCACACAAAATTAAAACTTTAAAATAAAGACAATTATATTCTTTACCTTGTATAATGATTCTAGGCTTTCTCTATAAACATCCTTTCAACTCTTTCAGAACCTTCCCTTTATCTATTGAAGATGACATTCCAACATGTTTGGTATTTGCAAACTACAGCATCACACCATTTCTCTGGTACCAAAATTTGTTCTAGTTTGCAAGCTTTTGGAATGCAATATAATAGAAATGGAACAGCTTTAAAAGGGAGGGGGGATTTATTAAGTTGCAAATTTACAGTTCTAAGGCCATGAAAATGTCCAAATTAAGGCAAAGCTACAAGAGTGTCCAAATTAAGGCGTTCAGGGAAAAATACCTTGGCTCACAAAGGCCAATGCTGCTCAGTGTTTCTCTCTCAAGTGGAAATACATGTGGCAACATCTGCTAGCTTTTCTCTCCAGGAATCTTCAATGGCTCTGTTGGTTTAGGTGACACTAAACCTTTTTCTAAAATGGTTCCCTCTTAAAGGGCTTCAGTAAGCAAACCCACCTTGAATAAATGGAGACATATCTCCATGGAAACCATGAAATCAAAAGTTACCACCCACAATTGGATGGGTCACATCTCCATGGAAACAATAAAAAGATACCACACAGCAATATCAAATGAGGATTAAAGAACATGGCTTTTCTGGGATACACAACAGATTCAAATGTCATGGTAACCAGTTAGGAATATTTGACTAATACAGATGCAGAAACATATTAACTAACAAATTGAAACATATTTAACACTTATTATATTTAAGTAACAAACCAATTAATAATTAAACCAAACACACTAATTAACAAACAAGCATTAAACATTTGGGTGTCTCTGGAAGAGGCTATAGGACACAGTAAGGTACAGAAATTTTTAAATAAATAATTTGGGGTTAGTAGAGTGTGAACTTAAATGTTGAACTTGAGAAAGATTATAAAGGGAAAGGGGAACATGGCAGCAGTTTGGGCTCAGCTAGGAGGGGCTGTGTAGAGAAAAGGAGGAGGAGGAGAAGGGTCAGAGCAGGGCTGAGATTCTGTGGTGGAATATGGAGATGGGGGAGGAGGAGAAGGGGAAGTGTTATCTTCTGGTTGTGTTTCAGTCACAGCTGCAGCTTGGTCAGCAGGAGCTACATAGGGAGGGACATGAGAGGAGTTAAAGGGAAGGTCTTTGGCAGAATCAAAGGAAGAGTTGGGGGGGATTGAAGAGAAGGATTTCATAAGTGAAACAAGTTTGGCAAATAGAGAGAGGGGTGCCCCTGCGCAAGAACAAAGGAGGTTCAGAAGGTGCTGAAGGAGCATAAGGGGGCGGGGGTGGTGCTTGATCAGCAAGGTCAAAGTCAGTAGAGGACCTTGCAGAGGATTTTTCGGCAGAGGATTTTTCTGATTTCTTGAGAGAAGAGGAGGTGAGAAGAGGACATTCATGAAGGAGCAAAATTTGGTAAGTGGTACAGGTTTGGCAGAGGGAAGGAAAGTTACAGAGGAAAAGGAAAGCCTGAATGTAAGGAACCTCAGACCATTTGCTATCATACTGTATGAAGTCCTCGAGCTCTTGGATGACTTAAACACCAAAAGTACCATATTCAGGCCTTTGCATATTATTGTTTAATTTATATTGTGGCCAAATTGATGCTGAGTAAAAAAATGAATTTTTTGTTTGATTATCACCCCCTGGATAGAGAGTTTTAAGATTACAGAGGAGACACTGTAATGGGGTATCCTGGGGGGGAATAGAATGAGAACTGCCATGGCAGATGGAGGGAGTGTCTCAGAGACCTGGGGAGTGGAGAGAAGAGAAAGACAGCTGTGGACAGGCAGCTGGATCCTTTGGAGAGGGACCAAGATTCCCCTTAGGAATAAGCAAGCCTAGGAAACTTGGATGGGGGGTTGAGGAGGCGAGACAGGTGTCCCCATGTCCCTCAAGCTCAATCCAAGGAAAATGGGTAATCAACCCCAGGGCCAGGCATCCTCAGAGCTGGGAGGTCAAGGTTAGGGGACAGTTCCCCACTAGTGGAGAAGATCACAGACATAGCACTAAGATTTTAATACAGGAAGAGGACAGTTACCCTTCAGAAATGGAATGGCTAGGGGATGGTTTCCCTTTGTATATATAGAATGGCTAGGAGACAGTTCTCCACTGAATAAGCCTCCAGAGAGGTCCCAAGACTCACCTAGCTTTGGAACCAGTGCCTAGTGTCCTTTGCTTGATTGGCAATGGACAAATGGAGGCTCCCCACTGATCAGGTTATCTCAACGAAGCCTTCCCAGGTTTCAACACCAAAATGTTAGGTTCATATAGGGCCTGAAGGCAAACTGATTAAAGGTAGAGGTATTCAGGCACTTGCATGGTAGGGTCTGAAGTCAGACTTCAGCCCGCTGGGAAAGCAGAATTTTTCAAATGCCTTTCCTGCATCAATCAAGATGATCATGTGTTTTTTCCACTTTGATTTGTTGATATAGCGTATTGCATTAATTGATTTTCTTATGTTGAACCAGCCTTGCATATCTGGAATAAATACCACTTGATCAGGGTGTATAATTCTTTTATTGTGTTGCTGGATTTGATTTGCAAGCATTTTGTTGAGGATTTCTGTATCTATATTCATTAAAGAGATTGGACTTTCATTTTATTTTCTTATAATATTTTTGTCTGGCTTTAGTATTCAGGTGATAGTGGTTTCATACAATGAGTTAGGTAGCTTTCCCTCTTCAATTTTTTTGAAGAATTTGAGCAGGATTGATACTAATTCTTTCTTGAATGCTTGGTGGAATTCACATGTGAAGTCATTTGATCCTGGGCTTTTCTTTCATTGGAGCTTCTTGAGGAGTGATCCAACGTCTTTATTTGTGATTGGCTCTTTGAGGTCATCTGTTTCTTCTTGATTCAATGTTGTTTGTTCTTGCCTTTCTAGGAAGCTGTCCATTTTATCTACATTGTCTAGTTTATTAACATATAGTTGCTCATATCATCTTCTCATTAACTCCTTTATGTCTGCAGTGTCAGTGGTTATGTCTCCCCTTCCATTTCTTGTTTTATTTATTTTCATCCTCTCTTTTTTTTTAGCAACCTTGCTAAGGGTCAATCAATGTCACTGTTTTTCTCAAAGAACCAACTTCTTGTTTTGTTGATTTTCTCAATTTTTTTTATCTCAATTTCATTTATTTCTGCTCTAATCTTTGTTATTTTTTCCTTTTGTTTCCTTTGGAGTTAATTTGCTGTTCTTTCTCTAGTTCTTCTTCCAAGTGAACAGTTAATTTCTTGATATTTATTCTTTCTTCTTTTTTTAATATAAAAATTTATGGCAATAAATTACCCTCTCAGCAATGCCTTTGCTGCATATCATAAACTTTGATATGTTAGGCATTCTTTTCCATTTGCCTCAAGATATTTACTGATTTCTCTTGTAATTTCTTCTTTGATCTACTGGCTGTTTAAGAGTATGCTGTTTAGCCTCCATAGATTTGTGAATTTCTGGCCCTATTCCTGTTATTGATTTCAAATTTCATTCCATTATTATCTGAGAAAGTGTTTTGTATGATTCAGTCCTCTTTAATTTAGTAATGGAAATGTTTTCATATAGATTTTGGTGGATAATGCTTAACTATATGATTATTCCCCAAATCACTGATCATTTACTTAGGATGTTGTGTGAATAAGTCTGTTTGAAAAATAAGCAGAAAGATTTAAGTGCTTGAGAACATGTGATGAGAGAGATATGCTTTTCCCTGTTGGTAGGGAATTAGATTGGTGCTTCTCCCCTGGATGGCATGTGGTGTTCCCACAGGATGCTAAGTATAGAGTTGCCATATGATCTTCCAACCCCATTTTTAGGTATATACTTTGAAGAACTGAAAGCAAGGATATGAATGGTTAGTTGTACAATGTTGCTTTTGGCATGATTATTCATGATTTACGATGGATGGAGGTGACCTAAGGATACATTGACTGATGAACATAAGGGCAAACTATGGTGTATACATACAATGGAATATTGAGTGGCTGCAAGAAGGAGTGAAGTTGAGGGGGATGCAACTAGGTGAATGAATCTTGAGGACATTATGTTGAGTGAAATAAACCAGAAACCAAATGACAAATTTTGTAAGGCCTCATCAATATTGACTAAATATTATGCACAATCCCTGAGAATTTAATTTGAAAGCATGGGTTATCAGATAGAATGTGGGCAGAGATTTGGCAATAAATATTTAAGGAGGAGAGAATGATCTATAAGGCTCATTGTAAAAGTTCTTAGATTGTAAGTTCTAACAGCTGTCAAATCTGTTCCTCAATGTTACCTGTTATATCTAAATTCTGAGATGCTGAGCTCTTTGTGTTCAACCTGGTAGTTTCCTAAAACTTTGGGTTTCTGTAGTTAGTGTTCTGAGTTAGAGTTCTATAGCTCTGAAAGTCAGCCTTATTCCATACAGAACTATTAAAGAAGCTGAAAAAGAGATCAGACTTTAATTAGATATGTAAATGAATGGACTTGGTTACAACAAAAGATAAATCAGAATATAGGGTAAAGGATGATATTGACTATATAATTAAAACCTCAATTTCAGTGTGAGACCAAAGGAAGATATATTTATTTTGTACAAAATTTATATTTTATGTAGCACACTAATTTAGCCTGTATGATCAGTTTATTTTAACAGCATCATACATGGAACCTAGATGAAGGAAAGAGATCTTGTTATTCTATACAGGTTTATGTAATACAGCAGTACAAATTAGAGTATTTTGGCTGGAAAATTGAAAAAAAAAAGTATTTGAAGAGTCCCCTTGAGGGGCTGGGAAAATTGCTTAAATATTAAACTTCCCAATTGGGGAATTCTTGATATTCCCTCAAGCATTGGTAATTCCGAATTTAATAAGTTAAGGCCTCAATATTTGAGCTTGGCCTTACAAAACTTATTTCTGCAAAAGTGAATCTAAACCTACTTATAATTATGCCTAAACCTCATCCCAGAGTACCTCTTTTGTGCCTCAGCTGTGGTCTTTCTCTAAGCCAATTCTGCAAATAAACTCACTATCCACCCCCTACATAGGACATGACTCCTAGGGGTGTAAATCTCCCTGGCAATGTAGGTCATGACTCCCAGGATAAGTCTGGCCCTGGAAACATAAAATTGAGAATGTCTTCTTTACCAAAATTGGGAAGAGAAATTAAGCAAAATAGAATTTCAATGGCTGAAGGATTTCAAATAGATTTGAGACATAATTTTGGAGGCTATTCTTATGCCTTATATAAATAGTCATTTTTAGTTTTTAGAGCATTAAAACAGCTAAAAGGAAATACCTGAAACTGCTGAATTGCAATGCAGTAGCCTTGATTCTTGATGTTTGCATAACTATATAGTTTTTATGGTGTGACCATGATTTTGTGAAATCTTGTGACTGACACTCCTTTTATCCAGTGTATGGGCAGATAAGTAAGTAAATAAGGACAATAAATTAATAAATAAATGGGGGATTTAAGGTGTATGGGATGTTTTGGTGTTTTTTTTTTACTTTGTTTGGAGTTAGAATATGTTCTAAAATTGATTGTTGTGATCAATATAGGGCTATATTATGATACTTTGAGTGATTGGTTGTATACTTTGTATGATTATATGATATTTTACTTTACAAAAGCACATGCAGATTGCTTAATTTGCTAGAAAAAATAAATTATATACCATATTCTGCCCTGTGCTTAGTTGTGATAAAACATCTTAAATAATTTGATTTTCACTACAGTAAACGCAGGACAATGTTGATGGTTTTTGGACCCCTCCAAAAATTCCAGTTAAAGGACTACATAAAATACTACAGTGGAAACATGTTTGTTCAATTGTTCAATTTTCATTAAATCCAGGAATTGAAAAATGAAAAAAAATTATTATTCCATGAGAGAAACCATTTCCAGTTCCAATTCCAGACATCTGATTGCATGAGTGGGTCATCAAGGCAAAAGCAGATCAAGAAGTTAATATGGTGGGTCCCATTTCTAGAATGATCCCCTTGCTCTGAACTATTCACCTTTCTGTATTCTGGGTACCATCCTGCATGAGTTTGAGGCCATGACCTGCGTTTGTCTGCACAGGATTTAAAACCCTGCCCTGAGTTTCTCTGTTGAGTATACTCCCAGAAAATATATCATACAACAATTAATTGTATTTAATGAAGTTAAGTATACCTGTTATAGCTGTTAACTGGTATGTTACTTGAATATAGTAAGTGTTTACTGCCTATTTAATTGTTAATTGTTGTTTTTGGTTAAATAAATTGTTGTGTTTACTAAAATAAACATGCTAAATGCTTCTAATAAAAACACAATGAGATACCACTTCACACCCACAAGGATGGACATTCTTTTAAAAATGAGAAATAACATGCTTTGGAGATGATACATAGAAATTGGAATTCTAATGGATTGTTGGTGGGATATAAAATGGTACAACCACTTTGAAAAGCAATATGACAATTTCTCAAAAATGTAAATGTAGAACTACCATGTGACCTGGTATTCCTGCTTCTAGGTGTATACTAAAGAGAGTGAAAACAGGATTGCAAACAGATACTTAGTTACTAGTGTTTATGGCAGCACCATTCAAAATAAACAAAAGCTTGAACAACTCAAGACTATCAACAAATCAATGGGTATCTGAAATGTGGTACATACACACAATGGAACATTATTCAGGTATAAGAAAAAATGAGCAAATGAAGATGAGACATGCTGCAACTTAGAAGAACCTTGAAAATCTTATATTCAGTGAAATAATTAAGACCTATAAGGGCAAAAATTGCATAATATCACTTATAAGAGATAACTAGAAATAGTAAATTTATAGACAGAAAGCAGGTTGGAGGTTACTAGGAGAAAGGGAAGAGAGAAGAAGGGATGGGGACAAGATTGTAAAAGAAAAATTAAATAAGAAATAGAATTGCAATATGCTTACCCTTTACCTGCTTCACAAATTACCATTAAAACTACTATGGCTGTGGAAAATGTATGTGAAGAATTTAACATCCATTCCTAAAACAAAGCATTAGAAAAATAATCCACAGAAATACAAGAAATGCCCTAACCATGATAAATTCTATTGAGTTGAAACCAAAAGCATATATAAACTGTAGTAAGCACCTTAAGCATTAACATTACAGTCAGTAACAAGACATGAATACCCACTTTGAACACTACTATTTAATATACATTTTACTTTGAAATTGTTTTAGATTTATAGAAAAGTGTGACGATAATATGAAGAGTCCCCATATAGCCCATGCCCAATTTCCCTTATTATGAATATCTTGCATTTGATTGGTAAATTTGCCACTACTAATTCTCTAAACCTGATATGTTAACTAACATCCATACTTTGTTGAGATTGCCTTCATTTCTACTTGATGTCTGTTTTCTGTTCTAGGATTACATCCATGATATCACAATACATTTAGTAGTCATGTCTCCTTAGGATCCTCTTAGCTCAGGCTTTCCTTGTTTTTGATGACCTTGAAAATTTTGCAGAATACTGGTCAAGCATTTTATAGAATATCCCTAAATTGGTATTTGCCTAGTGTTATTTTCAAATAAGAGTTATGATTTTTGAGGATAAAAATTTTACAGAGGCAAAATGCCATTGTCATTATGTTATTAATATCACTAACCTTGATCATCTGACTGATATTGTGCTTTTCATATTTTTTTCATATTTTTCTGTTGTGAGGTAAATGTTAGTTTGACATTTCCATGCTGTATCATTTGGAATGAAGTCAATATGTGCTACATTTAAGGGCTGAGGATTTATGCTTCATCTCTTTAAGTGAAGAAAGTCTATATAAATTATCAGGAAGTTTTTGGCATGGATGATACATTATCACTCATTTATTTATGTTGTTAGTGCATTAGTATTTACTTTACACATTGGGTTAAAATCCAATACCAACTTATTTATTTTATTGCTTAAACTGCTCCATTTTGGCCATTGGGATTGCTTTCACTTAGCTCCTATGTCTTATTTATGTACCCAATTTATGTGGCTTTTTGAGTACTTCTTTGTATATAAAATGTCTCAGTACATCTTGTGTATTCCTCATATCATCCCTTGAGCCAGCCATTTATCCATGGAGCCATGGTTCCTTTTATTGGAGAATGGTATTACAAGAACTGGGCACTGCATGTGCTGGTTGTCACTGAGGAGTCATTAATTCTAACTCCTTTCAACTTAAAGAGTAAAGAAACATAAGTATGTATACTAACCCAACTATGTATATATATAAGCATTTCTCTAAGTTTTCATGTGTATCTATAATAAGCTAAACATACTGTTCATATCAATATCCCTGATTCTAATCCAGTATCATATGGGTCATCTTCACTTTCCCCTCTTTGTCTGTAACCACCCACTCCAACAGTGAGAAGCAGGGATCCCACCATCCATCACCTATTCATTTAGCTAAATTCCAGTGTACATGTATATTGGTTTCAGAATTGTTAACCTGTATGCCTGTAAAAATACCTTACTAATTAAAGTAGGTGTTTATGTATAGTTACTTGTACCTTTAGCTTTACAGTTTCCCTGCATTTCCAAGTTTGCTTAGATCAGCAACTCCCCCCCCATTGATGCAGAGATGTAATTTCATACATTTGAATTACAGTTAGATTCTTTTGTGATATTATGAATTCCATCCTGGGATTCCACATATTCCTAAATTATTTTTATTTGCATACATTGAGGTTCACTTTGTGAGTTGTGAACTTCTGTGGATTTTGAAAAATACATCATGCTATGTATTCACAATTACAATATCATAGAGATTATTCCACTGCTCCAAAATATCCCCTGTATTTTGCCTATTCAACCCCCCTTCCTAAACCATTTGCAATCACTGATCTATTTACCATCTCTGTACTCTTGTCATTCTACAGAATGCCATATAAATGGATTTGTACTGTATGTAGCCCTTTCAGATGGGATTCTTTAACTTACCAAAATATATTTGAGATTCACCCATAATGTTTACATGGCTTGTAACTCATTCTTTTTTTATTGCTGAATATGTATTCCATTGCCTGGATCCATTGAAATTATCACAGATGTTTATCCAATCACCTATTGAAGGATAGCATAATCTCTTGCAGTTTGGGGTGATTATGAAAGTTGAGATGAACATTCACATGTAATTTTTTCTATAGTCAAATGTATTCAAATCAATTGAATATGTACCTAAGAGCATGATTGCTGAATATTATGGTAAACCTATGTTTAGCTTTCTAAGAACTGTCATATTGTCTTCCAAAGTGTCAACATAATTTAGATTTTTTATACTTTTTTTTATTTTGAAAAAATTTCAAACTTATGGGAGAGTTGGAAAAATCATACAAATACTATAGAGAGAATTCCAATATACCACAATCATCCAGTTACCCAGATTTACCAATTTTAACATATCACAACATTTGCACATCATCCTACTTTTTTTTTGAGTGCATGGTCTGGGAATCGAACCCGGGTCTCCCGCATGAAAGGCAGGCATTGTAATCACTGAACTACCCGTGTACCCCTCACATCATCCTATTTTATCCATCTATCTATCAATCCATCATCTATCTATCGCCTTATCTATTTATATCTATCTATCTATCTATCTATCTATCTATCTATCTATCTATCTATCTATATCTGTCATCTAACTACTCTATCTGTGTAACTCTATATCTATCATGGGTTTTCTGAACATTTGAGAGCAGATAGTCCTTGAACACAATATTTCTATGTATTTCCTAAAAGCAAGGATGTTAGTTTATGCAAGCAACTTAAGTGAAGTTAACAATTTCTAGAAATTTAATATTGATAAACATTTACATTCTATATTCCATTTTTCCTTATGTCCTAAGGATATATTAGAGGAGTTGTTGATTTACAGAAAAGTCATACAGAAAATGCAGTTTACATATTCTTTTTTTTTTTTTACATGGGCAGGCACCAGGAATCGAACCCGGGTCCTCTGGCAGGCAAGCATTCTTGCCTGCTGAGCCACTGTGGCCCGCCCAGTTTACATACTCTTGTCTTATTATTTACATCTTATATTAATTCTGTACATTTGTCAAAGCCTGAAGAATATGAGAATTTTACTATTAATTAAAGCCCATGTTTTACATTAAGATTCCTTGTTCTGTTGTAAAGTCTTACTTTTTTTTTAAGTTTTTATCCTAGTAACATAGATACAATCTTAAAATAGGCCTTTTAACAAATTCAAATATATAATTCTGTGCTGTTAATTATATTAAGTTGTGTTACCATCACCACCACCCATTACCAAAATTTTCCATCACCTAAAATAGAAACTCTGCACAATTTAAGCATTAAGTCCTCATCTACCACCCGATCCTGACCCTTAGAAACCTACACTCTAATTTCAGACTCTATGAATTTGGTATTCTAATTATTTCATAACAGTGAGATATATAATATTTGTCCCTTTTATCTGATTTATTTCACTCAACATGATGTCTTTAATGCTCACCCATGTTGTCACCTGTGTCAGGACTTCATATAATTTTATGGTTGAATAATATTCCATTTCATGTATATACCACATCTGGTTTACCCAGTCATCAGTTGATGGACACAGTTTTTTTCCAACTTTTGGCATATGTGAATAATGCTACATTAATAAGCATCAGGATGCAAATATCTGTTCAAGTCACCACTTTCAATTATGTTGAGCATAGAGTTAGAAGTGGGATTGCTGGGTTGAATGGTAATTCTATACTCAACTTTCTGAGCAATTGCCAAATTCTCTCCCAGCAGCTGCATCATTTTACATTCCCACCAGCAATGAATGAGAGTTCCTATTTTTCCACATACCCTCCAACAGTTTTTCTTGTTTATTTTCCTCAAGTAGTAGGTATTCTAATGGATGTGAAATGATGTCTCAATGTGATTTTGACTTGTATTTCCCTTATAGCGATTGATATTAAACATGTTTCATGTGCTTTTTGGCCATATGTATATCTTTTTTTTTTGAGAATTATCTATTCAAGATTTTTCCCATTTTATAATTGTACTGTTTTTCTCTTTATTAAGCTGTACTAAATTTTATGATCAGGTAGTACTAGACTTCCAACTTAATTTTTTTTCAAAGTTACTTTAGATACTGAAGGCCCCTTATCCCTCCATTTGAATTACATGACTGACTTTTCCATTTTCACACTGAAGGCTATTGGAATTTTGATTGAAATTGCATTGATTCTATAGATCACTTTGAGTAGAAATGACATCTTAAAAATATTTCACCTTCTGACCCATGACCATGGAATTTCTTTCCATTTATTTAGGTCTCATTTGATTCATTTTTGCTAAGTTTTTTAGTTTTTTGTGGACAAATCTTTATCACCAAAGTTAGATTTATCCCTAGATATTTATTTTAGTTGCTATTATAAATGGATTTTTTCTTGATTTCCTTCATATATTATTCATTACATAATGTACAGTAACACTACATATTTCCATGTTTTGATTTTGTATCCTGCCAGAGGGCTGAATTCATTCATTAGTTCCAGTAGCTTTTTGATGGATTTTTCAGGATTCTCAAATGTTTAGGACATGCCATCTGCAAAGAGGGAAAGTTTTACTTCTTCCTATCATTTTGGATGCTTTTTCAATTCTTTTTTTTTGCCTAATTCATATAGATAGAACTTCTGGTACAATGTTCAAAAACAGTGGTGACATTGTGCATCCTTGTCTTGTTCCTAATTTTAGAGGGAGGCTATCAGTCTCTAACTTTGGCTATGAGGTTACCAGAGGGATTTTCAATTACATAGTTTATCTCATTGAGGAAATTTCCTTCTATTAAAAGTTTTCTAGGGGTTTTTCCTAATCAAGAAGTGGTGCTGGATTTTGTCAAATGCCTTTTCTACATCAACTGAGATGATCATACCTTTTTTTTCTTCTTCATTCTGTTAATATAGTTTATTAATTAACTGATATTCTTACAGCGAATCACTGTTGTACACCTTAGGTCAATCCCCATTAACCCTCATATATAGTTCTTTCAGTGTGATGCTGGATTCAGTAGGCTAGTGTTTTTTTGAAAGTGTTTGCACCTATATTCATAAAGGATATTAGTCTGTAATTTTCTTTTCTTGTGGTACCTTTATCTGGCTTTGGTATGAGGGCTATGTTGGCTCATAGAACGAATTGGGGAGTGTTCCATATCTGTCATTTTCTGAAGATTTTGTGCAGGATTTGTGTTTGTTATTAAGAATGTTCATTAAAATTCCCTTATCAAGCCATCTGTTCCTGGGCTTTTCTTTTTTGGGAGGTGTTGGATTGTTGATTTGATCTGTAGAATTTTTGCTTTGCTCAGATAATTTATTTCTTCTTGATTCTGTTTAGGTAGTTTTTGTGTTTCCAGGAAGTTTTCCATTTCATCTAGGTTATCTAATTTGTTGGCATACAGTTATTCATAGTATCCTTTTATGATCGCTTTTATTACTGTGATGTCGGTAGTAATGCCCTGCCCTTCATTTCTGATTTTAATTATTTGTCTTTTTATTTTCTCATTGTCAGTATAGCTATAAATTTCTTGATTTCATTAATCTTTTCAAAGAATCGTCATTTTGTATTTCCTTTTGTTTTTTGATTCTCTATTTCAATTATTTCCACTCACTATTTGTTATTTCCTTCTTTCCACTTACTTTGCATTTAGATTGATCCCTTTCTAGATCCTCCAGTTGGGAGGATGTCTCTGATATGTTATCTCTTTTTCTTTTGGGGGGCATCTGCAGACACTAGGGATTGAATCCAGATCTCCAGCATGGCAGATGAGAACTCTTCCACTGCACCACCATTGCTCACCTTGATATGTTATCTTTTTAAATTTAAACATTTAGATCTATAAATCTCCTGCTCTGCACCAACTTTGCTGTATCACATGTTTTGGAATTTTTTTGCTTTTGTTTTTATTCACCTTAAGACATTTCCTAATTTTCCACTATATTTCTTCTTTGACCCATTGCTTGCTAAGGGGTATGTTGTTTAATTTCCATACATTTATGAATTTTCTGTTTTCCATCTGATATTGATTTCTAGCTTCAATATATTGTATTAAGAGAAGATACATTCTAAGTTTTCAATATTTTTTAATTTATTGAGAAAAATTTTAAACTAATATATTATCTGTTCTGGTGAATGATACATTTGTACTAGAGAACTGTTTTAGTTTCCTAAAGCTGCCAAGATGCAATACACCAGAAGTGGATTGGCTTCTAGAAATGATAATTATTTAGATATAGATTTACAGTTCTTTGAAGGAAAGGCAGCTAGCTTTCATTTGGATTCCTCTGTCACTTGGGTTGGCGCACAGCAACATCTACTGGTCTTTTCTCCTGGGTTCTGGTTTCAAATGGCTTTCCCTATGGTATTTACTCTTTACATCTCCAAACATCTGGGTCTCTGTTGGTTCTGAGCACCAACTCTCTCTTCTGACTTCTCCTCTAAAACCCCCTGCTGATTAAATTAAATGTCACTTTTTACAGATGACACTCCCCTTTGACAACCACAGATATAATCAGCCATAGATGAAATTCATATGCTGACATTTTGAGTCCACAGCAATAGAACAACTGGGCACTATTACCTGGCCAAGTTGACATGTGAACCTATCAGTGCCCACCCCTTATCAAGTTGGCAACTGTACACATCACCTTAAACTATACATAATCTCTAAATAAAAAATAATAACAGCAATATTTTTGCCTAAAGAGGCTCATCTGTCCTGCATAAAACACACTAAATCTTTCCACATACGAAATACATTCATTTCATCACAAGATCACAAAAGCTTTAAATCATTTCAGTAACAATACAAATGCAATACAAAGTCAAAACCAGTACAAAATATCATCAAAGACATGTACAGGCATGGTCTATATTAAAGCAAAATTCTCCCCTGACTTGGGATCTGTGAACTTAGAACAAGTTAGCTGTTTCCAATATACAAAGAAGAAACAGTCAAAGGGTAAATGATCCCATTGTCATAGAGAGAAATTGGAAGGAAAAGAGGAACCATCAGCCCTAAGTAATCCTGAAAACCTACAAGGCAAACTCCATTAAATTTCACATCCTTTTTTTTCTTTTGATTTTTTGCATGGGTAGGCACCAGAAATCGAACCCAAGTCTCTGGCATGGCAAGCGAGAATTCTGCCACTGAGCCACCATCGCACTGCCCTCCATTAGATTTCAAAGCCCATGTCATACATCCTCAGGGCTTTAAAAAACAGCAGCCCCATCCTTTCCAAGGGCCTGTACATTGTTCTCTCAAAACACTGGGATGAGGATTTGATATTGGAGAACATTGGAGAGACTACTTTGTCTTGTCCCCATCCTGCTCAAGTACCTGAGTGGTATCTGGATTCTCTGCCATCTCTGGGCCATAGGCTCAACCTTTTCAGAAGAGTGCGGTGGCAGCCACCCTCCCTCTAATACCTGGAGAATGTGCCCTACCATGGATAAGGCCAGGGGTACCACAACTTTTCCCAAACATTGAGGAGGAAGGCCTGCCTTCTGCTTCTGGGGCAAACTCACATCAAGTACATACATTGGTGGATTTTCTTTCCTGGTCCGAGGTTTTTTGAGTTCAGACCTTAGTTTTCAGTGTTCTGTCTTTGATGTTATTTTTCCTTCAATGTGTCCCTTTTCTGTCCCTTTCAGTCAAGACCAGCAGTAGTTTGTTTATGCAAAACTTACAAAAAAATTGTTAACTTGGCATACAGCATACAGGTAGCAAAACCATCAGACAATACGACTTTCCACAATCTCTGTCTGGATAACTCCATCTCCAATCCTGGCTTCTCCTGTAATGACTGACTGATTCCATGTTTGGTTAAATCCTCATGTGGTGTACTATTCTCTGGGGTCTCACTTTCTGGAAGTCTAGAATTTTCCAGATCATCATTACTGGTTTCTTTGTACCCAAGATTTCAATTCTCTGCTTTTCTCTTTCTTGTTGCGTTTTACTATAAGCTACAAGGAGAAACAGGCTGCATTTTCAAAATTTAGCTTGGAAATCTCCTCAGCTAATTATCCAAGATCATTTCATTCAAATTCTTCCTTTCATCCAGCACCAGGATTCAATTTTGCCAAATACTCCATCACTTTTCAGCAAGCATTACCTTGCTTCCAATTTGCATTGACACATGCATCATTTAAGTCTAAGACCTCAATGGAAGTATCTCTAGAGTACATATTTCCACCAATAGTCTCTTCAAAGCAATATAGGCTTTCTCTGTCAAGTGCCTCACAATTCTTCCAGAATCCTACCCTTATCCATTTAAAAAGTCACTCCAACATGTTCCATATTTAGAAACTCAGCAACACCCACTCTTGGTACCAAAATTTTAGTTTGCTAAAGCTGCTGGAATGCAATACACCCAAAATGCATTGGATTTTATAAAGGTGATTTATTTAGTTACAAATTTACAGTTCTTCATAGGAAAGGTAGCTAGCTTTCCTCTGGGTTAATCTGTAACATAGGAAGGCACACACCAAAGTCTACTGGCCTTGTCTCCAAGCTTCTGGTTTCAGCTGCTTTCCCCAGGTCATTTCCTCTCTGCATCTCTAAATGTTTGGGTATCTGTCAGTTCTGAATGCTTTCTTTCTCTTCTGACTGCTCCTTTAATCCCCCAGCTGATTAAATTAAATCACTGATTGTGGGATACACTCCCTGTAGCCAACTGCAGGTATAATCATCCATAGATGAAATTCACATGCTGATGACTTAAGCCCACAGCAAGAGAATAACTGAGGGCTATTAACTGGCTTAGCTAAAACCTGAACGTAAATATCACAAGAAGGATGTGCATTCTGCTACTTAGTCAAGTGTTTTATATATATTTATCTCTGGTTGGTTTAGATATCTTTCAAACCTCTAATTCATTATTGAACTTTGGTCTAAATAATCTACCTATTTTTGAACATTGTGTATTAAAGTCTACTAACCATTTATGTAGAGCTGTCATTTCTCCCTTCAAATCTGTCAATGTTTGCTTCATTTTTTTGGACTGTGTTATTAGCTCCTTTTTTTTATAATGATTATGTCTTCCTGTTGAATTGTCTCCTTTATATTGACCTTATTTGTCCATCATAGCAGTTTTTCCTTTAAGGAAATTGGGTTTGATCCAATACTTGTATAGATGACCCAAGTCTCTTTGGTTTCAATGTGCATAGTATAACTTTCCCATCCTTTCAGTTTTAATCCACTTATATAGTTGAATTTAAGTTGAATGTCTTGTAAGCAGCATATAGTTGGGTCATGCTTTCTTATTCATTTTGCCAATCTCTACACTTGACTAAAGTGTTTAGTTCACTGACTGTTACAGTAAATACTTATAATGCAAAACTTTTCTGCCATTTCACTATTTTGTCTTTGTAAGGCTAACTTTTTGACCCTCAATTCTTCTCTCTCTCTTTTTTTATTTTTTTGCATGGGCAGGCACCAGGAATCGAACCTGGGTCTCTGGCATGGCAGGCAAGAACTCTGCTTGCTGAGCCACTGTGGCCTGCCCCAATTCTTCTCTTAATGCTTATTTTATATCTATTTTTTTTTGGTATTGTACCATTTTGAGTCCATTCTCATTTCTTTCTAAATAATTTTTTTCATATATTTTCTTCATGGTTACCACGGGGATGAAATCTAACATCCAAGTCTATAATACTCACATTTGATTTGATGCCAGCTTATCTTCCATAGCATACACATTCACTTTTCCTATGTTCCCCTGCCCCTAACCTACTTTTTTATATTCAAAAATGCTTTTATTTTAGAAAGAAATTACACATTTAAAGGAGACATATTTAAGAGCTTATATTCATATATGAAAGTGAATCTAAGAAAGTCAACAGTTATTACTATAGAGAGCCACATGATTAAAAAAGACAGTAACAGATAATGACATACAGTTTGCCTTAGATTCATCCACAAAATAATTTGTTTAAAGACAAAACGATATTGGTCTTTAAGGTAGCTCTTTTGGAATGAGTTTGTAGCTCAAACAATGAACTTTAAAATCAAATCAACCTCACCAGTCTCCATAGGCTAGATGTACTCACACTTATCCAGCAGGATGGAAACCATTCATCAATTATACTTTACAGCTAGATGGGATATGTTCCACTAATTTTTTGTAAACCCAGGCATCACCCTTAAGCCACTGCCTCCTGATACCCACCACATCAGGTTTTTGAAGTTGGCACACTTCTAGCTCAAACTGCATCATCACGTTGCCAAAATCTGACTGTGTTTGACACTTCAATGTATAGCTTTTTTGTACAAAGTCAACATGCTTCTTTGGAAGAATAGACATTATTTCATTCAAGAGTTGATCTGGATTTACTAATCTGGTTGTAATGAAATTATAGTGGAGCTGTAGTCTTCTTGGTCCATCTTTGACAGAGCTCTTCCTTTTGCTCCTGATGAGCACAGTGATAACTTTATCCAATCCCTTTTAAGGCTCCCAAACACCTTGGTTCCTTTTCTTTTTGGAGTTTCCTTTATAGGTGCTTGTTTGAGAGCTAGTTCCACTGAGCAGCACCACCACTCAGGGCTTATGACATCTGTCATTAACTTGTTTGTTTCTGCTGAGTTTACTGGCATTTTAACTGGGGTTTCTTTTAGGAATTGGTTTCTATCTTTTGAAGGTGTAATGTAACAATTTGGTGTAGTGAGTATTCCCCTTTTATGCTGGCTCATCTTAACTGGAGTCTTTTTTTTTAATACTTTTTACAAATTAAATCCTCATACATTGTAGGTCTAAAACAAAAGATTTATCTTTATTTTTGCTTTTGCATTTTTGAAGAAGTAAAAAGTGTCATTACATATAAAGAGTGCAGTAAAGTAGTATTTACATTTATGATTACTCAATGGTTATGTTACTTGGAGTCTGTATTTCTTTATGTCACTTTGATCCACAGTCTAGTGTCCTTTCCTTTCAGTCTGAACAATTCCCTTTAGCATTGCTCATAAGACAGATCCAATGCTGACAAACTCTCAGCTTTTATCTGGGACTGTCATAATCCCTTTCTTATTTTTTTAAAGAAATCCTTCAGCACTTTACATATTTCATAACTCTGCCTCCTTGCCTCTATGATTTCTGATGATAAATCAGCACTTAACCTTATTAGGATACCCTTTTAACTTTCAGAATTCTCTCTTATCATTGGACAATTTGATTACTATGTGTTTAGGCATGGTTCTTTTTTGAGTTTGTCCTGTTGGGGGTTAGTTGGGCTTCTTGAATGTGCATATTCATTTCTTTCATTAAATTTGAAAAGTTTTCTCCCTTTATGTCTTTGAATATTCCTTCTGACATATTGTTCTTCTTCTGGCAGTCTTATAACATGTATATTGTTACTGTAAGCCCTGTGCACTTTTTAAAGAATTATTTTACTTTTTGATCTTCAGCCTGAATAATTTCAATTGTTTTGTCTTCAAAATATCTGATTTTTCTTCTACAGGCTCTAATTTGCAGCTGAAAGCCTCTAGGGATTTTTCATTTCAGTTATTGTGGTATTTAATTCCAATATTTCTTAATTGCTTCCTATTGAGAATCTCAAGGTGATTCTCTTATTGTTCACTCATAGTTTTCCTCATATATTTTAGTTCTTTCTCTGTGTTTTCCTTTATATCTTTGAACACATTGAGGCCATTTAGTATGTCCAAAAGTTTTTCCTGTTCAGTGATGGTTTCTGGATTTTTATCTTGTTATTTTGGATTGATTACTTTTTACTGCTTCCTTGTTTGTCTTGCAATCTTTATTGAACACTGTACATTTTAATATTTTAAGATTAACTACGGGTTTTAGTTAATGAGAAGTCTATTCCTTAAATTTGCATCCAGCTAGAGAAATGATAGATACCCTTGAGCACCAGGAACTAAAAAAAAAGTTAATTAAAGAACTCACTCATTTACCAGTCTTTGCAAATTTGCTCTGTTTTGCTGCTGGTTTCTTTCAGAGCTTCATCCTTCTATCAAGGTTAGCTCAAAGGAAATGTGAAATGTAGGGTCCACTCTGTCTTTTCTGAACCTTTTGGAGCCAGAAATCTGTTTCTTTTTCTACACTTCCCATTTTACAGAAGATCTAATGCACCATCTGTTCCTTTTGAAATAGACTTTCTTCCCCACATGGTTGCCCATTTGCATGAGTTAATCCAGGTGATACTTTGTACTGGACTTCTTTGACTTAATTCTTTCTTTCAATATTTTAGCTGTCTTCAAGGTATTTCTATGCCTTCAGGACAAATTCTGGGAGGAAAAGCTTGAGTCAAGTTTCTTGGTACAGTATTTGAGGTTTCAATGGCTAGATTGGCATAGCTATACATGCATCTCAGTATATTCATAAGTGTTACTCTGCTCCTTCTGGAACAAGGCCAGGAACCCACAATGAGCAGGCAGACTTGCTCTATTCGGGGAGAGGTGGTGGAAGGGCTAGCAAGGGCACCAGGAACTTGGACTACCATTTTCAGGCTGCTTTTTCTTGCTTCACCATTGCCCAATTTCTGCAAGCCTTTAATCATTTTCTGGAATTTGAAGAAAATGGCTCTGCCAATTTTAGGTAATTGTTCAAAGATTCTTTGGAATCTTCTCTGGAGCATCTGATTTGGACCAGTTTGGGTTCTTAATTGGGCACATATCAATTTTTCTCCTTATAAGCACTTTAAGTAAAGAAAATTTTCATTTTTGCTTTTGTAAAAATTATTTACTTTACCCATATTTCAATATATGGGGTTAATTGGGGCTGGGCATGGTAGAGATTTGATTATAGATAAAATTAAAAGGTAAGCAGTTATGAATTTACAACTTCATTTATGCCTGTTATGAATTTTTGCAGTATAATTGACATACTAGGATGTGCTATCCCAAAGAAAATAAAGGCATCTGTTTATGAAGAAACTGAAGTTCAGAGTGGTGAGATTAGTGGAGGGCATTTTGATGTGGCCCAAATTCAGCAGGAAATGGTTAAAAGCAAGGTGAGTATTTGTCATGGTCAGGGACATGTGTCAACTTGGCCAAGTTGTGGTACATGTTTACCTGGTTGGGCAAGTGCTGGCCTATCTGTTGCAATGAGGACATTTCATAGAATTAGATCATGATCGCATCAGCTGCATCCACAGCTGATTCCATTTGTAATCAGCCAAAGGGGAGTGTCTTCTACAATGAGTGATGTTTAATCTAATCATGGGAAGCCTTTTAAGGAGGACTCAGAGGAGACAGTTTCCATTCCTGCTTTGGCTGGTAAGCCTCTCCTGTAGAGTTCATCCAGACCATCCATCGGAGTCGTCGACTTCACAGCCTGCCCTGTGGATTTTGGACTTTGCATTCCTGTGGTCATGTGAGACACTTTTATAAATTTTATATTTCTAAGTGTTCCCTGTTGATTCTGTTTCTCTAGAAAACCCTAACTAATACAGTATTTATACAGTAGGATGATTAAATTGGAGTTCTGGGAAAATGTGTTTGGGAAAAGAAGCAGAACCCTAAGAATATAGGCTCATGGGGCAGAAAAGTTCCCATAATTCTTTCTTAAGAAGAAAATTAGCTCCCTGAACTGTTGATATATCATGACAAGGACAATTTTTAATACAGGAACGTATGTATGCATGCACAAGTGTATATGCACATATATGAAAATATACATTATTTATGTATATTTGTATGATATATAATATGTTTATTATATATGAACAAGTTTTTATGCTGTGCCTTTATATCTGTTTGTGTATCTACCCATCTATAAATTATCATTGTCTATCTAATAAGTCCTTTTCACTGTATTAGAGCTCCAAGAGGGGAAAATGTGGTGGGTAATAATTTTTTTCCCTAGTATCTGCTAACGAGAGTAGATATTCAATAAATCATGATTACATGAGCCAATTAAATCACTGAATCACATGTAATTTTAAACCATATTTTAGCACTGTAGCAAGGTTTATGCCTTCTAAATTTCTTACCTATATGTAGCCTACAGTAAGTTATTGTATATGTGGTTCTCTGAATATTTTACAGCCTCCCCAAAGATAATGGGCTCCTTAAAGATGATGATGATGGCAATGATGATAAAATAAAATAAGAGATGATAACATTGATTTCTTTCTATGTCTTAGACACTAGTTCTGTACATTTCACATTTATTAGCTCACTTTATCCTTGCAGAAAACTTAATAGATAATGATATTAGCTCCACTTTACAAATTAGGAAATTGAGGCAAAGACAGGTTAAATAACTTTGTCAATCTTACATAAATTGAAAGAAGCAATACAATGAGTTTGTTTAATTCTTCTATTCTGAAAATGTTGTATTTTTCCCAGGTCCTGTACTCCCAGAAAACAGTGTTATGAATCTTCCCAACATCTGTATTCCAGAAAATGGCTTACTGCAAAGAATCATTCTTCCCTATAGGACTTAGATAACTTTGTACCCTGCATATATATCTATGACAAGGCCAGATGTAGAATATACATATTCCAATTTTTTGTCTCAAAAACAGTTCACTGATATCTTTGTCTCACTGATTATCAAATGTTTATTAACCAAACTTTGGTTAAGTTTCTTTCCTTCTCCATGCCTCTGAACCCTTGGTTCACCTTCAGTCTAAGTGAGTGTAAAACCTGTCTTTAGTGACCCTTTCTGAGAATAAGCTAACTTCCATTTAAAAAATTTTCTTTGATGTCTGATCACTACCATGTCCATCTGTTTATCTCATTCATTCCTCATGTTCACTTTCTTCTAGCCTAGTTTACTCCCCCCTATAAAAGAAAACTCCCTTCTACCTAACTTTGAGACACTTGCACTTCTCATGGCCTGGTTGGTCTCCCTATTGCAATAGTCTTTCCCCAACTGCAATAATCTTTTTGAATAAAAATTTCTCTTTTTATAACTCCTGATTTCTTTTTTACTTGACAGTATTATATGCAGAACAATGCCCAGCAGATATGTCATTAACAAATAACACCAAATATAGTTGCAATAAATAGAAGGAATCCCCAAATATTTTTTGCTGCGCCTGTCTATTTCAAGTCATCCCTTTGTATCCAAGAAAACAGAAGAATCAGAAAGAACAAAAATAAGGTGGGATTGCACCTAGTTTTTTAAATCAATTTGACAAATTGTTTTCCTTTTCCCATTTTAAGTTTCCTTAAAGTACTCTGTAATCATTAGGTATTTTTTGGGAACTTCTTACCATTGCCTGTTAAAATTCCTCACACTCTCCCTTAAATGACATTACATATGAACATCTTTTCTCTCCATAATTATACTGGAAATACTTTGAGAGCAGAATCTATGCATGAATTATCTTAGAGTCAGAGGATATATTGAACATTGGATAGGAAAGAAGCTGCTGCACTCACATACACTGAGTTCAAGCCCTGGCTCTGTCATTTTGTAGCATATAGATAGGGATGTTATTAATTAGTTGAATCAAATTCTCCTCAAATGGGGTTGATAATTTACTGAATAGGGTTTATGAAATGAAGTAGTATTAATGAAATAATATACATGAATTGTTTACCACAGCATTTGACAGATAGAAAATGCTCAAGAAATACTATCTATATCATTTTTATATGGGAAATAAAATATATTGTACAAAATGCACCCTCAAGGATATGAAAAGTTACTGAAGATTTCTCCCAATAGACTCAACCAAAAAAATGAACAATTCTGAGTTTTTGAGAACTCTGGAGGAAGATATAGACCAGAGAATATAGAGACTGCAAATGCCAAATTGAAGAGAGCAAATAATATCAGGTAGAAGACCTCTGTATTGGGGCAAATGGTCCTCTCCAGTGCCTCTCACATGATCTTGTAAATAGTACAGAAATGACATAGAAACAGCAGCTGGTATACCCCCCATCAGGAACACAGGAAATAAATTCTCTAACAACAGTGAGACAGACCCCCACTGTATGGAGACCTGGGTGACAGAGTAGGGAATTTAAAGGCCCAGGTCAGTGAAGAAAAATGAGTCTGATAAAAATGTAGGCAGAGTCTGTAATTCCAGCCCTGGGTCTGAAAGCCAATCCCCCATCCCTGAGGGAAAGAACAGCAGGTAGACTGATGCCTACCTAGGGATTGGCCGAAGACTGGGTCAGCTGGGGGACTACTCTGCAACAAATAAAGTGGGGACACAGCCTCACATTGAACCACAATGTGGCCAGCAAAGCAGGGGCACAGGATGTCTGTAGTCCCAGCCCTGACTTGTGAGATGTAGCATGGGCTACAAGGCAAAGAGCTTTTGAGGATGATTAAGTTATTAAATAGTGCCACCTGCTTGGAAGAACTGAAAATTCAAGGGAATTGAAGTGCTTTTTCAGAGAACCTTCAGCAAAATATCTCAGAACTGTATGACTTGGTCTAGACTTCCTGCATGAGAACCTATTCTTATTTTGTCTGAGAAATACAGAAGACCCAACTGTTAAACACATGCTGTAAAACAAACCAAAGTTTTGCGGTCTGGCAAAATAGAGCAACACTGGAACCCAGCAGACCTTTATACCCCCAATAGTAAAGTGGAGCTAATATCATTATATATTAATATAGGTGGTGCCAAGCCTACCACCATACCTGAGGCAGGCCACCATGGTCACAAGAATTTTGGAGGCAACTAGAGACACAGCCAACTTGACAACTGCCCAGATAGAGATAAAAACAGATAGATAACAAAGCCAACAAACATATATATCCTTAGGCTTGAGAGAAAATGAACTCCAGAATAAACTAAGTAAGAAAATCACACTCCTAGATACCAGCAGCATCTCCGAAACCATAACAGGAGGCACAATGATATGGCCCCACCAAAAGAACTAAGTAACACCTCAACTGAGATACAGAAGTTGAAGCAACTAATTGAAGATGTTCAAACATAACTTCTGAATAAATTAAAAGAGTTGAAGGCAAATGTGGAAAAATAGATTAAGGATATGAAGAAGATACAGTGTGTCCATACAGAAGAACTTGAGCACTTTAAAAAACAAATAGAATATGATGTAAGCAAATGCCAGAATTTATGGGAATGAAAGGCACAATAGAAGAGATGAAAGAGACAGTGGAGACACACAACAGCAGATTTAAGATGCAGAAAAAAAGGATTAATGAGCTAGAGGGCAGTACATCTGAAATCATACACAGAAGAATAGATAGAGAGAAGAATGGAAAAATATGAGCAGTGTCTCAGGGAATTTCAAGACAAAATGAATTGCAAGAATATATGTTTTATGAGTGTCCCAGAAAGAGTAGAGTAGGGAAAAGGTGCAAAAAAAATAATGGAGGAAATAATCACTGAAAATTTCCAAACTCTCAAGAAAGACATAAAATTACAGATCAAAGAAGTACAGCATATCTCAAACAGAATAAGTTCGAAAAGACATACTCCAAGACATTTACTAATCTAATTGACACATGTAAAAGACAAAGAAAATTCTGAAAGCAACCAGAGAAAAACAAACCATCACATAAAGGAGAAGCTTGATAAGACATAGTGTGAATCTCACGGAAGAAACTATGGAGGCAAAACTGCAGTGGTATGATATATTTAATATACTGAAGGAGAAAAACTGCCAAACAATATATCTGGCAAAATTGTCACTCATAAATGGGGGAGAGTTTAAAATATTTACAGATAAACAGACACTGAGAGAGTTTGTGGACAAAAGATCTGCTCTACAAGAAATATTAAAGGGAACACTATAAGGAGATAGGAAAAGACAGGAGAACAATGTTTTAGGAAGAGTGTAGAAATGAAGTTTAAAAGTGAGGTAAAGAAGAAGGTAAAAAGAGACAGAAAAATAAAAATAAAATATGAAAGATAGAATCCAAAAGACAAAATGTTAAAAGAAAGTACAGTCTTTACAGTGGAAACATGAAATGTTAATGGATTAAACCCCCCAATCAAAAGACAAAGTTTGGCAGAATGAATAAAAACACAAGATCTATCTATAGGCTGACCACAGAAGACTTACTTAGGAAACAAACAAACAAAAAGGATGAAAGAGAAAGGCTGGAAAAATGTATTTCATGCAAAAAAAGAGAAAATAATAGGGTAGGTTTATTAATATCAGATAGATTAGACTTTGAATGTAAAGCACCCAACAACAACAGAGAACATTTATTTCATGAGTGCTCATAGATCATTCTCCAGGATAGGCCACAAGGGGCACAAATCAAGTATCAATAAATTTAAAAAGGTTGAAATTATACAAAGCACTTTCTTGGATTACAATTGAATGAAGGTGGAAATTGATAACAGGACAAAGGCTGGAAAGTTCACAAATATATGGAGGTTAAATAACAAACTCTTAAACACCCAATGGGTCAAGAGAGAAATTACAAAACAAATCAGTAAATATCACAAGGCAAATGAAAAATAGAGCATAACATATCAAAACTTATGGGATGCAGCAAAGACAATGCAGAGATGGAAATTTATTGCCACAAATGCCTATATTTAAAAAGAAGAAATGCAAAAATTGAGGAATTAATTGCTCATCTGGAGGAACTATGGAAAGAACAGGAAACTAAATTCAAAGCAAAGAGGAGGAAAGAAATAACAAAGAATAAAGCATAAAACATGAAATTGAGAATATGAAAAAAAGAGAATAAATAAAACCAAAGGCTGTTTCTTGTAGGATGCTTAACAAAGCTGACAGAGAAAAATAGAGAGAGGATGCAAATAAGATCAGAAAACAGAGGGGAACATAGCCACTGACTCCACAGAAGTAAAGGAGATAATAAGATGATAACATGCACAACTATATGCTATCAAACTGGACAACTGAGATGAACTGGACAAGTTCCAGGAAAACATGAACAACCAACATTTACTTAAGAAGAAATACAAGGCCTCAACAAATCAATTGCAAGAGATTGAATCAATCATCAAAAAGTTCTCCCCAAAAGATATATCTGGACCAGATGTCTGCACATGTGATTTCTACCAAACATATAAGAAAGAATTAGAACTAGTTCTGTTCAAACTGTAAGAAAAAAAATGAATAGGAGGAAAAGCTACCCAATTCATTCTGGAAGCCAAAATCACATTAATACTAAAGCCAGGCAAAGATACTACAAGAATAGAGAATTACAGACCAATCACTTAATAGAATCTAGATGCAAAAATCCTCAACAAAATGCTTGCAAATTCAATCTAGTAGCACACTGAAAGAATTATATACCACAGCCATGTGGGTTTTCTCCAAGGTATGCAAAGGTAGTTCAAAGCAAGAAAATCAATTAATATAATACAACCTATTAATAAATCAAAGCAGATAAACCACATGATATTCTTGATTGATATAGAAGTGACATTGCACATAATTTAGCCTCCTTTCTGGATATAAATGCTTCAAAGGATGAGAATACAGAGGAACTTCCTCAACATGATAAAGGGAATATTTGTAAAACCCATAGCTAAAATCATAATGGGAAAAGACTAAAAGTTTTCCCTCTAAAATCAGGAAAAATACAGTGATGTCCACTGTCACCATTGTAATTCCACATTGGGCTGGAAATTCTACTAGAACAATTAGGCAATAAAAAGAAATAAAAGGCATCCAAATTGCAAAAGGAGTAGTAAAATATTCATAAGCATCAGATGAGATGATCCTATGTGTAGAAAATCATGAAAAATCACCATGAAGCTATTAGAAGTAAAAAACAGTTATATCAAAGTTATAGGCTACAAGTTTAACATGCAAAAAAACACTGTGTTTCTATACTACAGCAATGTGCAATCTGAGGATGAAATTAAGAAAAATACCATTTACAACAGCTACCAAAAGTATAAAATATTTAGGAACAAATTTAACCAAGGACACAAAAGGCCTATACCCAGATGTGCTAGTTATACAATATTATGTACCCCTGAAAAACCATGATTTAATCCTGACTCCATCTTGAGGAGGCAGCTGTTTATTTTAATCCTTATTTAATAATGCAGGTTGAAATATTTTGATTAGATTATCTCCATGGGGATGTGAACCCCAATTGGTATTTACTTTTGACTAGATGGAGATGTGATTGCACTCATTCCAGGTGGGTCTTGATTAGATTACTAGAGCCATTTAAAGGGGGAACATTTTGGAGAAATGCCAGAAACAACAGAGCCTAGAGAAACGACAGAAGCCTCAGAGCTGACAGAAACTTCATAGCAGAGCTGACACAGATACAAGCACATGGAGAACAGAGACATGGATGTTTGGAGATGTTTGGAGCCTAGAAGTTGCTGCCATGAGAAGTTAAGCAAGCCAGAACATTGAGAAAGCCAAGTGAACCCAAGAGATGAAAGCAAGTCCTGGATAAGTAAAGTTAGGAACTTCCACAGGAACAGAAGCTAAAAGCAGTAAAGCCCAGGAACAGGGGAACAGAGTGACTTCCAAGGAGACAGAGGTGTGTAGATGCATCGACCTTCTTTGAATTAGTCTATCTTATCCTGGATGCCTTAGTTTGGACATTTCCACAGGCTTTGCCTGTAAACTTGTAACTTATTAAATTCCCCTTTATAGAAGCCATTCCAGTTCTGGTATATTGCATCCCAGCAGCTTGCAAACTAACACACCAGAAAACTACAAAAATTGCTAAAATGAATCAAGGAAGACCTAAATAAATGGACGGACATTCGGTGTTCATGGATTGGAAGACTAAATATAATAAGATGTCAATTCTACCCAAATTGATTTATAGATTCAATGCAACACTAATTAAAATCTCAGTATTTTACTTTGCAGAAATAGATAAACCACTTATCAAATTTATTTGGAAGTTCAGGGAGCCCCAATAGTTCAAAATATTTTGAGAAATAGGAGATCTCACATGACCTTACTTTGAAGCACATTATAAAGCTACAAAAGACAAACCAGTGTGATACTGGTATAAAGATAGAGGTACCAACAAGTGGAATCAAATAAACTGTTCAGAAGTGTACCCTCTCATTTATGGCCAATTGATCTTTTATAAGGCTGTCAAGTCAACTCAACTAAGACAGAGTAGCTTTTTCTAGAAATGGTGCTTGGAGAACTGGATATCCATATCCAAGAGAATGAAAGAGGGTACTATCTCACAACTTATACAAAAATTAAATAAAAATGCACCAGAGACCTAAACATTAGAGCTAAGTCCAAAAAACTTTTAGAAGAAAATACAGGTAAATATCTTAAACATCCTGTGGTAGGAGGTAGTTTCCTAGACCTTACACCCTAAACACAAGCAATGAAAGAAGAAATAGATGAATGGGGTTTCCTCAAAATTAAACCCTTTTGTCACAAAAGTAAAAAGACAGCCTATGCAATGGGAGGCAATATTTGGAAACAATATATCAGTTGAGGGTTTAATAGCCAGAATATTTAAAGAGATCATATAACTCAACAAAAAAAGACAAACCACTCAATTAAAAAGTGGACAAAAACATAAACAATCATTTTTCTAAAAAAGTAATACAAATGGCTCAAAAACACATGAAAAGATGGCAAATTCATGTGCAATTAGGCAAATGTAAATTAAAACCACAATAATATATCATATAACTATGAGAATGCCCGTTATTAAACAAACAGCAAATTACAAGTGCTGGAGAGAATGTGGAGTAATAGGCACATTCATTCACTGACAGTGGGGATGTATAATTAATAAACCATTCTGGAGGGCACTTTGGCCATTCATCAGGAAACAAAATATGGAATTGGTGTATGATCCAGCAATTACTAGATATATATTATGAGGAACTGAAAACAGGAACATGAATAGACATTTGCACACTGATGTTTATAGCAATATTATTCATGATTGCCAAGTAATGGAAACAGCCTAAATTTCTTTCAGTGGATAAATAGATACACAAAGTGTGGTATATGCATATGATATAATGTTATGCATCATTAAGGGAGAATAAAGTCTTGTAGCATGCAACAGTATGTATGAAGCATGAGGGCATTGTGTTCAGTGAAATAAGCTAGAGACAAAAGGACAAATACTGTACGGTATCACTAATATGAACCAAATATAATGAACAAATTCTGAGTTAAAGATAAGAACACAAGTTTTCACAAAGTAAAAAGAGGGTAGAGTTCATACACTTGAAACTGAAGGAGTAAAGATCATTTAACAGAGTTGATTGTAAAGATCCAGAAATGGATAGCACAACACTATGTGATGGTTGCACAATATTGTAAGTAAAATGAACAAAGCTGAAGGTCACTGTGGTTTAAAGAGGAAGGCTAAGGGCATGTATGATAAGAGAGGGAAAGGTAGAGGATAAAACTTGACTGTATAACATAGCAAAACCTAAAATGGACAATGATGGCAATTAAATGTACAAACATAAGAAAGTATTTACTTAGGGAGAACAGCTGAACGTCACTATTGTGTGGTGTTAAAAAGGGGATGGCATATGGAAAAAACACAATGCAAAATAAGGTCTATGGTTAACAATAATATTATAGTGTTCTTTCATTAATTGTTTCAAAGGCAATATACCAAAACTAGATGCCAATAATGAAAGGGATATAATTGAAAGGTGCGGGATTATCATTGTTGTTTCTCTTTTTTTCTTTTTTCCTCTTCTTTCTTTTTGGAAGAAAAGGAAAGTGCCTTACATAGATTGTGGTAGTGAATTGTATAAATATGTGTTTATACTGTAGGGAAGTAGACTGGTGCAATGAATGGAGGGCAGTGTGGTGGATCCATAGGAGACTAAATATAGGGTTGACACATGATCCTTCATCCTCATTGGTAACAAAGATGTGGAAGAACTTAAAACAGGGAAATTATGAATAGGCATCACACACTGGTGTTTATGGTGGCATTTTACATGATTTGTAATGTACTAAGGATACATTGACTCATGACTGGAAATGTGAAGTGTGGTGAAAACACAATGATGGAATAATGAGTAGTTGCAGGAAGGAATGAAATCTTGTGGAATGCAACTAGGAAAATGAGCCTTGAGAACACTATGTTGAGCAAAATGTCCAAAGAATGGACAAATAATCTGTGATCTTGATAATATAAACTAAATATAATGAATATACTCTGAGTATTGAATTCTAGTACATAGGTTATCAGAGGATAGGAAATTGGCAGGTATTAAGATATTGATGATTAAAGAGTACAGAATGTTTAAATAAGGCTCACTTTAAAGCTTCCTACATTGTAAGTTCTTACATCAGTCACATCTATTTTTGAGTGTTAAATGTTATTTTTAAATTCTGAAGTGCTGTACACTTTGTGTATAAACTGGGAGTTATCTGGAACATTGGGTATCTGTGGGACACCTGAGACTCAGAATTAGACTTCTACAGCTCTGAAAGTCAGCATTACTCCTTACAACAACTGTCTAAAAAGCTGAAAAAGAGATCGGACTCCAATTAGAGATAAGTATGTAATGGACCAGTTAGAACAGAGGTAAATCAGAATACAGGGTAAAGGATGACATTGTCTGTATTTTCAATTTAAGTCTCTGTGGGATAATTTTTATTAGGTCCAGAATTTAAATTATCTGTAGCACACTAATCAAATCTGTGCAGTCAGTTTACTTAAACAACCTAATTATGTGGAATGTAAAACACAGAATGAGATTTAATTATTCTGTACAAGTTAATATAATTCCCAGATACATTCCAAAGTATTTTGGATAGAAAATAAAAAATATTTCCAAAGATCCCTTAGGGACTGAGGACAATACTGATCTATTAAACTTCTCCACCTGAGGAATTCCTAATATTCTCTCAGGCATTAAGGTCTCCAAATTTAATAAGGCAAGTCCATGATCTTTAGGTTTGCCTTTATAAAATTTGTTTCTACAATGGTGAAGCTAGATTTCTTATAATTATGCTTAAGTGTCACTCTGAGAGAACCTCCTTTGTTGCTCAGATGTGGCCTCTCTCTCAAAGCCAACTCAGCAAACAAACTCACTGCCTTCCCCCTTATATGGGACATGACTTCTAAGGATGCAAATCTCTTAGGCAACATGGGACCTGACTCCTAGCTATAAGCCTGGCCCTGGCATCATGGGATTGAGAATGACCAAAATGGTAAAAATAAATTTAATAAAATAAAGCTTTAGTGTTTCAGTGATTTCAAGTAGAGTTGAGAGGTCATTTTGGTGGTTACTCTTATGTAAGTTTTTCCAGATATTTCAAACCACTGCAGCATGCTATGTCCCAACCAACAGTATTCCTGAAAACCCTAGGGAGTGCCCAGAGATCTATCTATGTCACTACAAAAGTTTCTCGTAGCAAGTTTATTTTCTCAGAAACTTAAGGCCTCCAGATTAATCTTAAGCCAGATAAGTTCTGAAACCCAGAGATATCAGTTCCTCCAAGAACAACAATCAGGGAATATGGCAGAAAAAGATAGGTTGAGTTCACTTCTGCTCCAAAAAACAACTAGAGAAGGGACAGAAAAAACACCAGGAGAGCAATTCCAGGGTGAGTGACCTGGGACGGACTTCTATACCACACAGTGAGACCCTGGTTGAAAAAGTGGAAGAATTGAGATGCAGAGAACCAGAGACCAGCCAGCTAGTGTAAACAGCCTAACATGTCCATTTCCAGATAGAGGCCATGAACCATCAGGAGTGCACTGAAGAGGAGGTAGAGACAAGGAAGTAAGTAAGCCAATCTGCCTTCCTTGAACACGCAACACTCATGTGTGCCACCCTGCCCTGTGATCCATTACTCCCCACACCCCCCGCACCTGAATCCCATCACCTACTACCACAGCATGCTCCAAGCACCCCCACCATCACCCCCTCCTGGAACATCCTTGTCCCATGCCCTGCCCCATGAATGCCAACAAGCTTGTCCCAGCCCAACTCACCTCTCCTACATAAGTGCACAGTCTCACCCTGCCCCTCTGGAGACCCATGTACACACAACCAGCCCCTCAACCACCACCTCCCCCTCCCTGCCCTTGGAAAGTAGTCATCTGTGAATCAGGGCTGCAAGTATTCAACTTCATACCTGGGCCACACTGACACCCAACCCATACAGTTGCTAAACCCCACCCAGAAACCCTGAGCTCTCCACACATGCACATAAGAATCAGGCCCCTCAGACACGTACATGTACCCACTCATTCCACACCCCCTCAGATCTTGGCAAGTGTTGTCCTGTGCATCTGGGCCACACCAGCTCACAACCCATGCAGACACAATCCCAACCTGTTGCCCCTGAGCTCTGTGCACTTGCACACCATGGTTCTGCTCCCAAGACTTACACACACCAGGGCCCTGCCCCCAAGTTCCAACACGCCAGCACAGATGCATCCTCCCTGTTGGGAACCTGCATATCTGTGCATGGACTTCTTGACCCCTGCACCCCAACCCCCTGCCCCACACACCTGCACACCCTTGCACCAACCCATGGCTCAAGCACCCTTCTCTCACAGCTAGCAGATGCTCTCAGTCACATCTATGTCACAAAGCCTCCATCCTGGACAAGTGGGCTTCCCTGCACCAGCCCCATCCACACACTTCTGCCAGAGCCCTGCCCACTCATCATCACAAACCTCTGGCAATTGTTCCATAAACTCTGTGACCTGTGCCATGCCCCTACACTCTCACACATCCACATCCGAGCATCTCTGGTCCCTCCCCTTGAGCAAGGACACACATGTGGCCCAAACCCCTGTGCCCCAACTTCTGTGTCCTATACCCCACACTCTGACAGCCATAACCCATATACTTCATGCACCCACCTGCATCCTGCCCACATACCAGCCCCAGAACATCCACTCAGTTCCCCCACTCTCCTCCTGCCATGCCCTACCTCTGTGACCCCCATGCTGCACCCTGCTCCTGTGCTCCAAGGCCTGTCTGAGCTACACTTTGCCCTCATGGAACCCATACCACATATCCACAGCCCCATGACCTACATCCCATGCTCACAGGCATCAGCATAGGGTCCCAGACTCATACAAACACCTGAACTGCAATCTGTCACTGCACTGTATTGCCCCTCACCATGCCACACATCCTCCCTCCACATCTATCCTATAAACACAAAGATTTAGACTACTGGAGGAAATCAACATCCAAAGTAACCCTATCAAGATATGTACATGCCGTAAAGACAACTGAAGACCACTAACCATATGAAGATGCAGACAGATCTAGCCCAGGCTAATGACCAAATTAAAACATCAGAGGACACATAGACTTTGGAAGAACTAATCAAAGATATTCACATAACATTACTGAATAAAATCAGTGGAATGATTAATGACATAAAGGTGGTCAAGAAGACACTAGAAGACCATAAAGAGAAATTTGAAAAAATAAATAGAAAAATAATAGAAAGCACAGAAATTAGAGATAGTGTAGACCAAATAGAAATTAGAGATAGTGTAGACTAAATAAAAAATATGTTAGAAGCAGTGCAAGGGTAACTGAGTGGTAGAATTCTCACCTGCAATGTGGGAGACCTGGGTTCATGTCCAAGAACCGGCACATGCTAAAAAACAAAAAACAAAACATATATATACTAGAGACACACAACAATAAATTTAAAGAAGAAGAGGAAAGAATAAGAAAACTAAAGGACAAGACAACTGATATTTTTTTTATTTTTTTGCTGTATAATATAGCATATATACAAAGCAAAGAAGGAAAAAAGCAATAGTTTTCAAAGCACTCTTCAACAAGTAGTTACAGGAGAGATCCCAGAGTTTGTCATAAGCTACCATACATCATCTCAGATTTTTCCTTCTAGCTGCACCAGAATATAGGAAGCTAGAAGAAAGAAATATTTTTTATCATCACAATGCAACTTTTATTTCTTTTTTTGTGAAAAAAAATAACATATATACAAAAAAGCAATAACTCTCAAAGCACAGCACAACAACTAGTTGTAGAACAGATTCCAAGTTTGGTATGGTTTACAATTCCACAATTTTGGTTTTTACTTCTAGCTACTCTAAGATATTGGAGACTAAAAGAAGTATCAATTGAAGGATTCAGTAATCAAATTTGTTTGTTAATCCCTACCTTCTCTGTGTAACTCCACCACCACTTTTAATCTTTCTATCCCACACTTTGAGGATATTTGGGCTATGCTCATTCCAACTGTTTTTTTCGTGTTGGAAGGGGCTGTCAATAATATGCAGTAGGGACATGGAAAGGACAACTGAATTTTTTTTAGTATTTTTATTTTATTTATGGTGGGACAATTGATTTTGAACATACAAGAGAGCAAATGATGAAAAAAAGATGGAAAACTTTGTATTGAATCTCAGGGAAATGATGGATAAAACAAAGCATGGGAATATAAGAATCATCTGTGTCCCAAAAGGAAAAGAGAAGAGCAAAGGGGTAAAAAGACTAGTGGACGACATAATAGGGGGAAAGTTCTCAACCTTTATAAAGGACATGAATATGCAAATCAAAGAAGCCCAATGAACTTCAAATAGAATAAATCCAAGTAGGCCTACCCCAAGAAACATACTAATCAGTCTGTCAAATGTTGAAGAGAAGCAGAAAATCTTGAAAGTGGCAAGAGAAAAACAATCTACTACATAAAAGGCAAAGCACATAAGACTGAGTTTGAACTACTCATTTGGCACTATAGAGGTGAGAAGGCAGTGGTATGATACATTTAAGATCCTGATAGAGAAAGACTTACAGCCAAGAATTCAGTATACAGCTGAATTGTCCTTCAAAACTGAGGCAGAGATTAAAATTTTCACAGAAAAACAAAAACAGAATATGTCAACAAGAGACCAGCTCTGCAAGAAATACTGATGGGTTTTATGACAGTTGAAAAAAAAAAGACAGTAGAGGGCAGTCTGGACAAGGGCACAGAATTGAAGAGCACCAGTAAGGGTAACCTAAGAATAAAAAGAGAAAGAAGGAAAAGAACATATAGATCTGACAAATAAAATCCAAAGGATAAAATGGTGGATTCAAGAAATGTGTTTATGGTAATAACTTTGATTGTCAATGGACTAAACTTACTAATTAAAAGATACAGATTTGCAGAATGGATCAAGAAGTATAATCAAGCTATATGCTTATGAGAGTCTCATCTTAGACACAAGGATACAAATAGATTGAAAGTGAAAGGATGGAAAAGATGTCAAATGCAAGCTGTAATCAATAGAAAGCAAGAGTGGCTATACTAATATCAGACAAAACAGACTTTAAATGTAAAGATATCATAAGAGACAAAGAAGGACACTATATATCAGTAAAAGGGACAATTAACCAATAAGAAATAAGTCATAAATGTCTATGTGCTAATCTAGGAGTTGCAAAGTACCTGAAACAGACATTGGGAAAACTGAAGGGACTAACAGATGTTAAAAAAAAAAAACAGTAGTAGACTTCAGTATACCACTCTGCTCTATAAACAGAACAACCAGAGGAACAACAAGGAAATAGAGAACTTAAACAATTTGATAAAAGAATTAGACATATATAGGTTGTTACAGCTCATAACACCGGGATATGCATTCTTCTCTAATGCTCACGGAACAGCCCCCAGGACAGATCATATGCTGAGGCACAAAGCATGTCTTTATAAATTTAAGAACTTTGAAATTATTCAAAACACCTCCTTTAATCACAATGGAGTGAAGCTGGAAATCAATAACCACCAAAGAACAATAATTTTCACAAATAAATGGAGATTAAATATCACACTCTTAAGCAATAAGTGGATCAAAGGCAAAATTGCTGGAGAAATCAGTGGCCATCTGGAGATGAATGAAAATGAGAATACAACATATTGGCATTTATGGGATGTGGCAAAGGCTGTGCTGAGAGGGAAATTTATTAGTCTAAATGCCTACATTAAAAAAAAAGAGCAAACTTGAGAAAGAACAGCAAACTAACCACAAAGCAAGTAGAAGAAGAGAAATAACAAAGATTAATGCAGAGTTAAATGAATGGGAGAACAAAAAGAACAATAAAAGGCATCAAACAAAAGTTGGTTCTTTGAGAAAATCAATAAAATCCATGGGTCACTAGCAAGGCTGACAAAAAAAAAAGAGAGGATGCAAATAAAATCAGAAATGAGAAGGGGGTTAATTACCACAATCCTGAAGAAATATAAGAAATTATAAAAGGATCCCAAGAACAACTATATGCAAACTAGACAACTTAGATGAAATAGACAAATTCATGGAAATACACAAACAAGGTACACTGACTTGAGGAGAAATTGAAGATCTCAATAAACCAATCACAAGTAAAGAGATTCAAACAGTCATCAAAAATCTTCCTACAAAGAAATGCCCAGGGCCAGATGGTTTCACAGGGGAATTTTATCAAACATTCCAAAAAGAACTAACCAATCCTGCTCAAACTTTTCCAAGAAATTGAGGAAAAAGGAGCACTACCTAAATATTTTTATGAAGTTAACATCATTTTAATACCAAAATCGGATAAAGATGCTACAAGAAAGGAAAATGAAAAAGAACTCAGCAAAATTCAACATCCTTTTCTGATAAAAACACTTCAAAAGGTAAGAGTCAAATGTAACTTCCTCAACATGATAAAAGGCATATAGGAAAAACCCATAGCCAGCCTTGTACTCAATGGTGAGAGGTGAAAATTCTCCCCCTAAGATTGGGAATGAGACAAGATGCCCTCTGTCACCACTATTAGTCTTAATATTGTGTACAATAAAATACTAGTGGTCAATAATAGGGTGAGGTAAGAGTATGAGATGTTATTTTTTCCGTTAATTTCATTTTCTGAAGTAATGCAAATATTCTAAAAATGAACATGGTGATGAATACATAAGTATGCGATGATATTGTGAACTATTGTTTGTATACTTTGAATATATTGTATGGTATGTGATGTATCTCTACAAGAGTACATAAAAGGGAAAAAATGTCACTCAATAGAAAGTTTACAGTTTAAACTAGACTTCATTACTACAAATAGTCTCACTTTCCATAGTGCAATAACCTAAAATGTGATAGAGTTCTGAGTCTCTGAGGCCATTTAAGAGAGATAAATCTTATATTGCTCAGCCTAGAGTGCTGTCCTAATGTGATGATGTCACACTTTCCCCCACATGTGCAATTGTCTGAGAACAGTAGTTATGGGCAGTGTTCTATAGCTACATGAATAACTAAAGAGATATCTCTCAATCATATATAAAAATATGTTTTTGAATTGTTTTGATATCAATAAATGTGACAGAATACCTGAATCATCTGCATGAAATTTAAGTATTCAAATTATATAAATTTAGGGTGCACGGGTAGTTTAGTGGTTAGAATACCCGCCTTTCATGTGGGAGACCCGGGTTCGATTCCCGGACCATGCACTCAAAAAAAAAATTATATAAATTTTCCATTACTAGATTGAATTTCCAGAGGGAAAGGTACATAATGGGTTCTTTATATCTTCTGTACATTATAAAATACCTACCAAAATAACTGCCAAAAACTGCTCAAGAAATGTATGGCAGAGAGAATAGTGGGCATGTGTTTATTATCCACCATCTCTAACTGCTAGGAACAGAGAACATTCCAACAAAAATCTTACTTGGATTTGTACTTTTTAAACTTGTGGCTAAAATGGGTGATATCCTTTTCTTATAGATTTTCTTTTTGTAGCTATAATCTCTTGTCCAAAAGGGCATATGAACTTTTCTGTGTTAATCAAATTGGTTCCCTAGGCATTTACAAAATGGAGCTAGTTTGATGTGGGTTTCATTTATTTGTAATCAAGAGCCCTGGCCAATACTATAACATTGTCTAACTGAATGAAATTGCCAAATTTGTGTTCATTGAATATTTGCTTCACATAAGTACATTTGCAAATACATAATATACTTTTTTGAATATTGTAGTCCATAGTTTCCATAGTAATGTGTCTTGTATATTAATTTGATGTTTGGTCGAGACTGATGATGTAGGATTGTTCAAATACCAGTTTCAGGCCAGTTAAAATGATAAAATTTTTAAATGGTTCCTCAATCTTGCTTCTTCTAATTTCCTTTTGGAAGGAATTCCTTTGTCCAAGTACCTCCAGACCCAACATAGCTATCCAAATAAGATATATGCAAAATGTGAGGAAAGCCTTCTCTTTCTCAAAGATGTGATTTCAAAGCATGTTAAAAGTTGAAAATAATTTTATAAATACAAGCAGAGTAAGTTTTTTGTTGTTGTTTATTTGGGGGGAGGTCTTCTTTTAAGAGAAGTTGTTTTTAATAGTTCTTGAAATACAGCATATACCAAAATATATCTTCATGGTATGGACAATATTAGTAAACTACAGGAAAGATTCAGTTCCATCTTGCTTCAACTGTAACTGTCTATTATCTAGAACACAATAGTTCCAAGAAAGTTAGGATGTTTGTAAAAATGCAAACATTAGGAATAATCATGATGTCCTCAACCTATGAAGCCTGGAAACAGTGGTATCAATGATGACATTGATGACTTTGTGAGCTTTTGAAACACATGTGCTCTACTTGCTTTTGATGCTGAAGCATAAAAATATTTGCAGAAATTCAAAATACAGATCAAAGCTTTTTATATATTTTTTTATTAAGCCTAGGCATTTGGGGCCAGGTCATCTTTACATTGTAACACCTAATGATGGGCCAGGTTGACCTTCTGTGGCTAGTTATCCTTTCTTTGCCCCCATGCGGAGCACCCAAACAAAGCAAGAATGCATACCAATTGATAAAATTCATATTTCAAGTACTTCAACTGAATAATAACATATCCTAGCTTGTTAAGAATGATATTTGAATACAAGTAAGATTAAAATATCTATGTAACATTGCAGATTCATGTAAATGTTTATTTTTAATTACAAATAAGATTATATTGTAATCTATTCTCTTCCTTTCAATTTTCTTCATACATTTTGTTTCAATATGCTGATGGGAAACATAGCATACTCATCCTCTCAGGCATTTTCACCCTGAAAAGAGCTAGAATTATGGACAATACCACCAATTCTCAAACTTAGATCAAGAGAACTACTTGGGAAACTCAAAATACAGTTCTCTGAGATACACTCCTGGAGATTTCAATCCAAAATATCTAGAGCCAGGCTCTGAAATCTTTAACACACTCCATGTGGGATACTACTAACCAGTCTAGTTGGTTAGTAGTAGAGAACCAGTTTTATAGACCAAGTTTAAGGTCTGTTATGATGCATATATATTGTGAGACTATGCAATTTAAAATAATTTAAAATAAAAATAATATTTACCCCTTATTTAGGATCACTCTTGATTTCTGTCATTAACTATTAGTACCTATCTTTCTTTCTCTCTTTGCCCTTTTTGTATGTTTGTCTGTATTTTGTCTGTCTCCTTTCTCTGTCTCTCTCTCCTTCCTTCTTATACTCCATTCACACAGAGTAGCTGATTCAGTTGGCTGCCTTCTGAATATTCAATTACCCCTTCTTTTGTGTTGGTGGAGTCTTAACTTTGTGCCAATTCTACCAAATAAATACCAATTAGCTTGAAACAACCCTATTAGATTCATCTTTCTTGAAAGAAATTGGTTGCATAGTTATTATATTAATCAGTTTTAGACAACGAAATCTGAGGGGAAGTCTCCTGGCGGGCTTCTGAAAAAAGGTTTCTTTGCTCTTAAAAAGACAGCTACATGGAAATTTTTAAAAAGTTCATATCCTTTTGTTGGCTGTGATCTGTGTGTGAAGACAGATAGACTTGTGACTTCCATCTTATGATTATGAGGTGAGCTAAGCTAACCTGCAGTTGATGAAAGAGTGGAATGATGAAGCCACTAAGTCCCTGATGACATCATTGAGTAACTGAATGAACAATAACAACATCAAAAAAACCCCAGAACTATCCTATCTCTTGATTTCTGTGTGAGAGAATAAATAATACTATCATTGTTGCTATTCTTTAAGACACTTCTATATTTCACTCATCAGAATCTTTATGTTTTTAGGAACATTCTCTGGGAACCATGGCATAATTCATTCCAATTGTTTCCATATCTCTAAGCAATGCTGAAATCTCTATTATGTGAATCTGTAATGGAATTGGGGATAGAGGCTGAAAGAATGGTGACAAAAGTCTAGATTGCTGTGAAGTGAGCTGTAGAGAAAGGCTCTAATCTCTGGAACCTGTGAGTGTTGTCTTATTTGGAAAAAGAAATTCATTGTGGATGTTGTTAAGTAAAGGATCTTGAGAAGACGGGATAATCTGGAATTAACCAGGTGGGCTCCAAGTCTGATGATAAGTGACCTTATAAGAGACACACAAATGAGAAGGCACAGAGACAGTACAAAGAGAAGAAGGTGATGTAAAGATGGAGACAGAGATAAGAGAGATGCAGACACAAGCCAGGCACACAGTGTAGAAGGTGATATGAAGATGGAGGCAGATATTGGAGTGATAAGATATAAACGATGGAATGCCAAATATTTCTGGCAGCATCATAAGCTAGGAAAGAGGCAAGTGAAAGCTAGGAAAGAAGCAGATCCTTTCCAAGCCCCTGGAGGGATCATAACCCCACCATATTTTTGACTTCTAACCTCTAGAACTATGAGAGAATATAGATCTGTTATTTTAAGCCACCATCTCATGGTCATTTGTTATGGCAACCACAGGAAACTAATGCAGGGAAGATCACCACATTACATCATTGAATTGCATTTGCTCCTACATCAACAATAAATCAGCCTCATTTGTTTATGTCTAGTTCTGGAGTCTATATTCAGGTCTATGGATTGATGGGTTTATTTCTTCAAAAACACCACACTGTTGTGATTACTGTTACCATACATTAAGCATTAAAACTGGGTCATGGGCATCATTCAACATCATTAATTTACAAAATTATTTTGGGTATTATAATAATAGACCTTATATATAAATTTTAAAAAGTATTTGACTTACCTCTGTGAAATTCAACAGAGATTTTGATTGAAATGGTCTAAAATGTATAGATCAATTCAGAAATATTGAAAATCTTAACTGTATTGATTCTCACAATACTTCCATGAACATGGTATCTTAATCATGTGTCTTCTTCAATATCTTTCATCAGTGTTTTGAAGATTTCAGTGTATGAATCCTGCATGTTCTGTTAAATCTACTTCTAAGTCTTTCATTTATGAGGGAGCTGCTTTAAATGAGGTGACATATATACAACTAAAATTTGTCCATTTTATCCACTTTCAGTTGAACAATGCAGTGGTGTTAATTATATTCACAATGTTGTGCCACCAGTAACTTGCTATTTCACACTCACTCAGCCCCTGGTAACTGTATTCAAGATTCTAGCTCTACAAGTGTGCATATTCTAATTATTTTATATCAGTCAGATCATACAGTATTTGTTCTTGTGTGTCTGTCTTATTTAAATTGGCATAATGTTGTGAAGATTCATTCATACTGTATCATGTATCACAAATTCACTTCTTTTTATCATCAAATAGCATTCCATTGTATGTATATACCACATTTTCTTTATCTATTCATCTGTTTGTGAGCACTCGAGTTGCTTCCACCCTTTGGCAAATGTGAATAATCCTACTACAAACATCGGTGTGCAAATACCGGTTTGAGTCCCTGCTTCAATTATTCTGTATATATACCTACAGGTGAGATTGCTGGGTCATATGTTCTAATGTTATTCTTAACTTTTTAAGGAAATGTTTAAATGTTTTCCACACCAGTTGCACCATTTCACATTCTCACCGATCATGTATGATGGTTCCTATTTCTTCATATCCTCTCCAAACTTTTTCTTTTTTTCAATAGTAATCATGAGAGATTTTGGTCAGTAGTTTGTTGGGGGTTTTAGATTGTCTTTGATTTTGATGTCAGAGTAACATTGACCTCATAAGTGAGTTGGAAATAGTTCCCTGATCTCCAATTTTCTGGAAAAGATTGTGTAGAAATACAGTTATTTCTTCTTTAAGTGTTTAGTATAAAGTGCCAGTGAATACATACAGACCTAGAGAGCTCCTTTTTGGATGTTTCCAAATAAAGAATCAATTTCTTTAATAGATTAGGAAATATTCAGCTATTTATATCATTTTTTCTTTTTTCTTTTTTTTTTTTTGCATGAGCAGGCACTGGGAGTCCAACCCAGGTCTCCAGCATGGCAGGTGAGAACTCTACTTGCTGAGCCACCATGGCCTGCCCTCTATATCATTTTGTAGTTTATGGGTCTCATTTAAGTTGTAGTATTTATGTGTGTAATGTCATTCATATTATTCCATTATTTTCTGGTGGTTCAATAATGATATGCCCTCTCACATTTCTAATATTGTTAAGTTGTGCCAGCTCTTTGTTTTTCATAAGTCTTTCCAGAAATCTGTCAGTTTTATTGACCACCTCTAGTTTCATTGATTATTTGTATTGTTTACCTATTTCTAATTTCAGTGCTTTCAGCTTTTGTCTTTATTATGCATTTTATCATATACTGTTCCTTGCTTGGGCTTATTTTAATTTTATTTTTCCAGCTTTCTGAGGTGGAAACTTAGATTGTTATTTTGAGACATTTCTTCTTTCCTAACATTCATTTAATGCTAAAACTTCCCTCACAGCACTGTTTACCTGCCTTCCACAAATTTTAGTATGTTGTATTTTCATTCTCTGCTCTTCTAAATATTTTCTAATTTACTACAGGAATTCTCATTGACTGAATGCTTATTTAGAAATATTTTGCTTAACTATACTTATTTTGAGATTTTCCATTTTTATTTCTGAAATTGATTTCTAATCTTGTGTATAAATGTGGTAGTCATTGCTCTCTAGAGAAACAGAATCAACAGGAAATATCTGTATATATGGGATTTATAAAGGTGTCTCACTCAACCATGGGAATAGAAGAGCCCAAATTCCATAGTACAGGCTGTGAAGCTGGCAAGTCTGATGAAGTATCTTGAAATTCACAAGAGAGACTCACTGGCTGAAGAAGCAATGAAACTTCTCTTCTTTCTTAAAAGTGTTCAACTGTTGAATAGAACCTGATTGATTGTATTACCTTGCTTTGGGGAGACATGCCCTTAGTTGATCAGAGATGTAATTAGCCACAGCTGCAATCAACTGGCTGATGACTTAAACCAGCTTTATGGCTTATTAATCAACCATTAAATATCATTGCAGCAATGTTTATGCCAGTGCTTCCCTGACCAGACAACTGGGGATCATCAAGTGGCCAAGTGACACCAGACCTAACAATCACAGTTTACCACTTGTCAACTTGGCAGCTATACACATCACCTTGATATATGCTTAATTACTAAATAGAACACAATAATAGGAATATGTTTGCCTAATAATACTCAAGTGTCTTGCATACAACCAGAAGTGCACTAAATCCAGAATAGCATGAAAGTCTTAGATACCATTCACTCAAACTTGATATCCTATACCTTAAATACAGTAGCATAAATAATGCAACCTATGTCATTTGATAAGGGAAAAACAAGATATTTGTTTTATGTACAAATATAAACATGCAACAGATTTGTTGATTTTCCAAGTAATACACAAGGATCAAAACCATCAGACTATAGGGTTTTCTACAAATCCTTTCTGGGTAACTCCGTTTCCCAATCCTTGCATTTCCTGAAATAGCCGACTGGTTCCATGTTTAGTTAAATCCTCATGTGGGTCCCTATTCACTGGAGTCTCACTCTCTGGAAGCCCATCAATTTCTGTTTTCTTTGTACCCCAGGGTTCAGTTCTCAATTTATCTCTTTCCTCTCATATTTTACTATAAACTGCAAGGGGCAGCTAGAGTGCATTTTCCACATTTAGTTTGGAAAATTCTTCTGCTAAATATGCAAGTTCATTACTCTCAAATTCTGCCTTGCATTCACATAAAATGCCTTCCTTCCAGTTTGCAATGATCCAAATGTCATTTCTCTCTAAAGTCTTATCAGAAGTATCCTTAGAGTCCACATTTCTAACAATAGTCTCTTCAAAGACTTATTTTTAAGCTCCTCACAACTCTTGCAGAATCTTCCCCTTATCCATTTAAAAAACTGTTCCAACATGTTTGATATTTGAAAACCACAGCAGCAGCCCACTTCTCTGGTACAAAATCTGCACTAGTTTATTAATCTTCCAGAATGCAATATTACAGAAATGGAAAGGCTTTTAAAAAGTGAATGTAATAAATTGCAAGTTTACAGTTCTAAGTCTATAAAAATGCCCAAACTAAGGCATCCAGATAAAAATACCTTGGCTCAAGGAAGGATGATCTGGGAAGGCATGTGGCTGATGTCTGCCTGTCTTTGTTCCCAGTTTCATTGCCCTCAGCCTCTGTTTCCTGTGGTTCCTCTCTAAAGCATCTATGGCCATTCACTTAACTGCTCTGGGACAAAACTCCAGGTTTCATCTCTTAGCTTAGCATCTGCCAGACCTGGAAATTTCTAGTGTTCAGTTTCTATCTATTTCACTGAGTCCTGTTTAGCACCCAGGCTGTTTCTGTCTCAATCTCCAAACATCAACATTAGCTCTGTCAGCTCAGAAGCAACTGTTCTCCAAGCATCTGTATCAACTCTTCACTTTCTCCAAAATATTTCCTCTTTTAAAAGACTCCAGTGAACTAATCAAGACCCAGTTGGAATGGGTGGAGTCACATCCCCACCTAATCAAAATGTCACACCCACAATTGGGTGTGTCACATCACTATGGAGATAACTTAATGAAATTTTCTGCCCTACAGTATTGAACCAAGACTAAAAGAAATGACTGTCACACAAAATTAGATCAGGGATAAAACATGGATTTTCCATGGTGCATAATACCTTCTGTTCTAGTTTGCTAACTGCCACAATGCAACACATCAGAGATGGACTGGCTTTTAATAAAAGGGGATTTGTTTCACCAGTTCTTCAAGGGAAAGGCAGCTAACTTTCATCTGAGGTTCTTTCTTATGTGGGAAGGCACAGGATGGTCTCTGCTGGCCTTCTTTCCAGACCTCTGGGTTCCAACAACTTTCCCCGGGGTGATTTTTTTCTGGATCTCCAAAGGCCTGGGCTGAGTTGCAAGTGCTGACATGAGGTATGCTGAGCTGCTTGGGCTGTACTATATTGAGCTCTCTCATTTAAGCACCAGCCAATTAAATCAAACATCATTCATTGCAGCAGGCACACCTCCTGGTCAACTGCAGATGTAATGAGCAACAGATGTTCATGTACCATTGGCTCATGTCCACAGCAACAGAACTAGGTACCTTCACCTGGCCAAGTTGATAACTGAATCTAACTACCACACCTTCAAACTGAAACAATAATACTCTTGGGTGGAATGTTCTATAAAAATCAATAAGATCTAGTTCATTAATGGTTTTGTTTACTTTTTTCTGTATCCTTATTGATTACTAAATGAAGAGTTTGGAGATACAGATGTATAACTTTGGATTTTCCCATTTCCCTTTTGGTTCTGAAAGTTTTACTTTATATATTTTAAGGTTCTGTTGTTATGCAGATTTATATATATACAGTCATTATGTCTTCTTTATGAGCGGACCTTTAATCATCATTTAATGTCCCTATTTAAACCCTGGTAATTTTCCTTGATATGTATACACTTTCCCAGAATTGTTTTATTATTTTCATCATATAACTTTTTCAGTCAAATTACTTTTAAGCGACCCATATTATTACATTTATTTTTAATTATTTATTTATTATATTTATTATATCATATTTATTTATTATATTTATTTATAAAAATTACAATTTATTTATTATATTTATTTTATTTTATGTATGTATATTATTATATTACTATATTTAAAGTGGACCACTTTTGGAGGGCATAATTTACTTCTATTATTGTCATTTTTTATACCATTCTTAGAATCACTTTCTTTCATTTTTTGAGTTTAGACCACTTACCTGTTTTAAATTTCTTTATTTTTATTAAAGAACTTGTCAATTTATAAAAAGAAAATCATGCCGGAAGTACACAGCTCCCATACACTCCGCTCACACTGGCAAGTTTTCATTTTATAAACTCTTTGTATTAGTGTGATATTTTGTTACAATTGATGAAACATTATTATTATTATAATATTAAAGATAGTCCAAGATGGTGCAATGGTGACTCAGTAGCAGAATTCTCACCTGCCATGCTTGAGACCAGGGTTCAATTCCTGGTGCCTACCCATGGCAATATATATATATATATATATAGTCCATAGTTTAATTTACATTAAATTTCACTGTTAGTATTGTAATATTGTAGTATGTTTGTTTAACATTTGTTCTAGTAAAATATATACAATCTAAAAGTTCCTCTATTAACCAAATTCAAATGTATAACTCAGCAATATTAAATATATTCACAATGCTACCATCACAACCACCCATTACCAAAATTTTCCATCTCCCAAAACAAAAACTCTGTATTTATTAAGCTTTAACACCCCATTCTACACCCTAACATTGGACTCTGGTAATGTGTATTATTTCTCTGACTCTGGGAATTTTGTATTCTAATTATTTCTTATCAGTGACATCATAAAATATTTGTCTTTTTCTGTTTCACTTATTTCACTCAACATGATGTCTTTTGAAGTTGGTTTATCTGTCTCTTCTTCTGTCAGTACCATGGTCTTTTCATTACTATAACTTTGCAATAATTTTTAAAATTGGAAGTGTGGCTCATCCAACTTTGTTTTTTTCAAGATGACATTGGCTATTTAGGATCAATTAACATTCATATATATACATATATGTGTGTATATATATATATATGTTTTTTAAGACTTTTATTCTCACTCCCATGAGGTCATGTCCAGGCTCATCCCCAAGAGTCATGTCTCACATTGTGCAGGAAATTTACACTCCTCCAGAGTCATATCTTAGGTAGGGTGGTGGGCAGTTAGCTCACCTGTGGAGTTGACTTGGTGAGAGAGGCCACAGCTGAGCAACAAAGGGGTTCTCTGGGGCTGACTCATGTATAATCACAAGCAGGCTTACCTTCTTCTTTGCAGGAATAAGTTTCATAAAGGCAAGCTGCGAGATCCAGGGCCTGGCCCAATAATTTTGCAGTCCCCAATGTTTGTGAGACTATCAGGTCTTCTCCAGGTGGGGAAGTGTAAGATTTCCACCTTTCCCCCCAGTCCTTCAAGTAGACTTTGCAAATGTGTTTTATTCATCTGCCAAGATTATTCTGGGATGATTCAGGATATCACATCGATCTGTATGAACCTACAGGATCTCACTCACTATTCAAGATTCCGTGTAATTATGGTGTTCTAATAAGCAGAATATGCAAGTTATATTAGTTAGTGTGCTACCAAAGCACAAAATTTTCACAAATAACCATCTCTTCTTTTGGTCTCATACAAAAGTTGAGATTTTAAAATACAGTCAGTAGTGTCCTTTGCCCTTTAGTCTGCTTTACCATAGTCCTACCCAGATCAACTTCATTCATTTCTCTAATTGAACTTTGATCACTTTTTCAGTGTTTTTAACAGCTGCTATGTGGGAAAATGCTGACTTTCATAGCTGAGGACATCTAGTTCTCCTTCACAGGTGTCACACAAATACCTGAAGTTCCAAATAATGACCAGGTTATGCAAAAATGACTCAGGATCTTTGAATTTAGAAATAAGAGTTTACAACTCCAGAATAGATGTGACTGGTGTAAGAGCTGACAATCTAGGTTCTTTTACAATAGGCCTTCACCTAATAAACTATGTTCTCAAATTCAATACTCATAGTTTGCACATTATAGTTAGTACATATTAGTGAGGGGTAATAACATTGTCTTTTCACTTATGTCTTATTTAATTCAATATACTGTCCTCAAGATTCATTCACCTATTTGCTTGCCTCAGAGCTTCACTTCTTCTTGCAGTCCCTCAAAAGTCCACTCTATGTGTACATCCCAGTTACCTCCGCCATTACTCAATCATTTTACACTTAGGCCACCTCTATCCATTGTAAATCACAATCACTGCCACCATAAACACTAGTGTGCCAATGTTCATCCATGTCCCTGCTCTCAGCTCCTCCAAGTATACACCTAACAATGTGGTTGCAGGATCATACAGCAACCTCACAACTAGCCTCCAGTGAAGCCAACACATGGCCTCCAGAGAATTTGCACCACTTGCTTTTCTTACCATCAGTGAATAGATACATCTCTCTTCACATTTTGCCAGCACTTGTAGCTCTCTGTTCATTTTTAAACAATTTTATTCACACATTGTGCTAGTTTGAAAGGATGTATGTAACTTAGAGAAGCCATGTTTTAATCAAAAATCCCATTTTGTAAAGGCAGAATCATCTGTATGAATCTGTAATCATGTATGTTTGAATCTGTAATCAGATCATCTCCCTGAGGATGTAATTCAATCAAGAGTGGCTGTTAAACTGGATTAGGTGGAGATGTGTCTCCACCCATTCAGGTGGGTCTTGATTAATTTACTGGAATCCTGTAAAAGAGGAAACATTTTGGAGAATGAGGGAGATTCAGAGAGTGCAGAGCAGAACGACATAGCCATGAGAAGCAGAGTCTACCATCCAGCAACTTTTGACGATGAAGAAGAAAAACACATCCTGGGAAGCGTCATGAAACAGGAAGCCAGGAGAGAAAGCTAGCAGATGATGTCATGTTGACCACATGCCTTTCCAGATGATCAAGAAACCCTGACCGTGTTTGCCATGTGCCTTCTCACTTGAGAGAGAAACCCTGAACTTCATTGGCCTTCTTGAACCAAAGTATCTTTCCCTGGATGCCTTAGGTTGGACATTTCTATAGACTTGCTTTAATTGGGACATTTTCTCAGCCTTAGAACTGTAAACTAGCAACTTATTAAATTCCCCTATTTAAAAACCATTCTGTTTCTGGTATATTGCATTCTGGCAGCTAGCAAACTAGAACATATTTTGATACCAGAGAGTGGGGTGCTGCTGCTGTGGTTTGCAAATACCAAACATGTTGAAATGGCTTTTTAAATGGATAAGGGGAAGAATCTGGAGGAGTTGTGAGAAGCTTGATAGAGAAACCTAGAATGCTTTGAAGAGATTATTGGTAGAAATGTGAACTCTAAAGACACTTCTGATAAAGCCTTAGACAAAAATGAGACATGTATCATTACAGACTGGAAGGAAGGAGATCCTTGTTTTAAAACGGCAGAAAATCTGACAAAGTTGACTAGTGGCTTTGGCTGGAAGGCAGATTATAAAAGCTATGAACTTGGATATTTAGCAGAAGAGATCTCCAAATTAAATGTTGAAAGTGCAGCCTGGTTTCTCCTCACAGCTTATCATGAAATGTGACAGGAAAGAGATAAACTGAGAACTGAACTCTTGGGTACTAAGAAAGCAGGAATTGATGTTCTGGAAAATTCTGGGCTTCCTGGAGGGGAGACCCCAAAGAATGGTGCCCCATGTGAGGATTTGGCTAAATGTGGAACCAGCCAGCCATTTCACAGACAGACAAGATGGAACATGGAGTTATGCAGGAAGGGTTTGTGGAAACTCCCTATGTCTGAAGGGGATGATCCAAGGCTACTGCATAGAAAGCCAACAACAGTGCTGTGGGACCTGTATAAACAGAGTCACTGCCAACCTGGACTGGGGGGTTCAGAGAAGGGACACATTGGAGGAAAAATAACTTCAGAGACAAAACCATGGAGGCCAGGGTCTGAAGTCAATAAGTTTTGAGCCAGGAGAGCAGACCCACCCAAGCCCATGAAAAGGGTGAGTTTACCCTGAAGACAGAGGATGGGCCTTCCACCTCATTGCAGTGGAAGAGTCATGCCACCTCAGGCCTTGGAGAGGGTGAAGCATATTCCTTGGGGTTTGGGGAGAGCCTGGCTGCCACCATATGGTGGTGTTGAGCGTGTTCCCCAGAGATAGCAGAGAGCCCGGGTGCAGCCCCAATGTTTGGAGAGGGTGGAGCTGAGAAAAGGGTGGTCTCCCCAGTGTCCCCCAAGGTTGTGTTTGGAGAGAGGTAGGCCTCTGCAAAGGCCTTTGGAAAGGGTGGGACTGCTGCTTTCTAAAGCCCTAAGGATGAATGATTCTCAGACTTTGAAATCTAATGGACTTTGCCTTGCAAGTTTTTGAAACTGCTCTGGTCCTGTGACCCCAGTGTTCCCTCCTATGGAAATGGGTATATGTAGCCTATGAATGTTCTTCCTTTGTATGTTGTCAGCAAATAACTTGTTTTGAGTTTTTATAGGTCCAAAGCCAGAGGAGAACTTTGCCTTAGGACAGACCATGCCTGTAATTAACTTTGATAGGAGTTTGTGCTGTTTCTAATTCTGTATTTTGCTTGTATTGCTACTGAAATTGTTTAAGAATTTCTGATATTGTTATGAAATTAATGTATTTTGTATATAGGGAAAACAAGTCTTTTTTAGGGTCCAGAGGGTGGAATGTGCTGGTTTGAAAGGATGTATGTCCCCTAGAAAAGCCATGTTTTAATCAAAATCCCATTTTGTAAAGGCAGAATAATCCCTATTCAATGCTGTATGTTTGAAACTATAATCAGATCATCTGCCTGGAGACGTGATTTAATCAAGAGTGGTTGTTAAGCTGGATTTAGTGATGACATGTCTCCACCAATTTGGATAGGTCTTGATAAGTTTCTGAAGTCCTATATAAGAGAAAACATTTTGGAGAATGAAGGAGATTCAAAGAAAGCAGAGCAGAACAACATAGTCATGAGAAACAGAGTCCACCAACCAGCAACCTTTGAAGATGAAGAAGGAAAATGTCTCCTGGGGAGCATCATGAAACAGAAAGCCAGGAGAAGAAGCTAGCAGATGATGCTGTGTTTGTCATGTGCCTTTCCAAATGAGAGAGAAACTCTGACTGTGTTCATTATGTGCCTTCTCACTTGAGAGAGAAACCCTGGACTTCATCAGCCTTCTTGAACCAAGGTATCTTTCCCTGGATGCCTTAGATTGAACATTTCCATAGACTTGCCTTAATTGGGACATTTTCTCTGCCTTAGAACTGTAAACTAGCAATTTATTAAATTCCCCTATTTAAAAGCCATTCTGTTTCTGGTATATTGCATTTTGGCAGCTAGCAAACTAGAACAGATAGTTTGGTTTTTCCTCACAAAGTTAGGTATAAAATTACCGTATGACCTGGCAACCCCACTTCTAGGATTATATTCAAAACAATTGAAAGCGGGGACTTGAACAGATATTTGTACACCAATGGGAGCATTATTTACAATTGCCAAAATGTGGAAATAACTCATGTCCATCAACTAAGGGATGGATAAACAAAATGTGTTATATGCATTCAAAAGAATATTATTAAATCTTAAAAATGAATGCTGTTCTTTTCCAGACAACAATATGGATGAAACTTTAAGACATTATGTTGAGTGAAATAAGCCAGACACAAAAGACTAAATATTGTATGAACTCCCTCATATGAAATGATTAGGATAAGCAAACTCATACCATATGAATCTAGAGTATAGTTTACCAAAGGCAGGATGGGTGTAAGGATTGGGGAATTATTTTTTGAGTTGTACATAGATACTATTTTAGATTAATTTTAAAGTTTTGATAATGGATATTGCTGGTGATGGTAGCACACTTTGAATGTAATTAACAGCACTGAATTATACATGTGAATGTGGTTAAATGGAGAAATTTTACGTTTTATATATTTTCAGCAGAATAAAAATGTTAAAAATGCATAGAATTGTACAGCACACTAAACCCTATTCTTTTTGATAGAATGATGGTCTGTAGTTAATAGTACAGTTATAAAAATAACTTTCATGAATTGTAACAAGTGTACTGCATTAACACAAGGTGTTTTAATAGGGAGGTATATGGAAACACCATATTCTGTGAATGAATCTTCTGTTAACCCACAACTTCTCTAACAAACAAAATGTTATTTGGCATTTGTTTTGGTCAGGTTCATGTATCAAATTGGCCAAGTGGTGATACCCAGTTGTCAGGCTAGCCAAGCACTGGCCTGTCTGTTGCTATGAGGACAATTTCCTGGACTTAAATCATGCCCACATTGGCAGCATTCACAACTGATTGCATTTGCAATCAGCTAAGAGGAGTATCTTCAGCAATGAGTGACACTTAATCTAATTACTGGAAGGCTTTTTGGGAGATCTCAGAAGAGACAATCACTCTTCCTGCTTCAGCTAACTTCTGCTGAGAGTTCATTAATTACCTCTGTCAGAGCTACCAGCTTGAGGCCTGCCTTACAGACCTTGGACTCTACATCCTCACAGTTACATGAGACACTTTTATAAATTTTATATTTACAGATATCCCCTGCTGATTCTGTTTATCCAGAGGATGCTAGCTAGTACAGTGTCATTAATAACTTTTATGTTCACAAAGTGTTCTGACATTAAGAAGTTTGAGAACTGCTACTTTAGATTATCTAAAATGTATTTGTGAATTCACAGAGTGCCAATTCTAATTTTTCTACAGCATGGTAAGCAGCTTCTTAACTTCTTTCTTATAAACTCTAATGGAGGTGTTTCCTGATTACTACTCAAAACAACACAAGATGATCTACATTTAGATTACAATCTAAGGCACTACAATCAAGCTAAACCAAAATTACAGTGGAAACTTTTGAAAGGAAGAATTTCGCATGAGTTGTCTGATTTGTCTATGTTGCTGAAGAGAAAGCTAAGCAGCAAAACATAGTACCAAATGTAATAAATATCTTAGAGAATTTTGAAGATATTATGTTTGCACTTCCCTGCTGAAATTTTGGCCATCACTATTATTATTATCTGTATCAGTCAGGATTCTCCAGAGAAACACAGCCAACATGACCTACATGCATTTTAAACAATTTATACATTTTTAAATAATGAGACGTAAGGAATTGTTTTATGTAACCACAAGGCATGGCATATTTGAACTCCTTAGGGAAGTCCTCAAGCTAGATGCTGGCTAACTTGATATTGAAATCATTAGATTGAATTACCCAGGAAGGAGATGGCTAGCTGGAAATTCCAGAAATAAACAATGCTGAAGTTGAGGCAGAAAGTGAACCCTTCAGGTCTGGCTTTTAATACCTCCAATGTATAGGGTAAGGAAACTAGGCACGCTTATGAGAGAAACCTCCTTTGTTGATTTCAGTTGTAACCAAGTAGTTACAAATGTAAATCCAATCTATGAAGTGTTTAACATTACCATGCAAGCCAGTGTTTGACCAAATAATTGGATACCATAACCTAGCCAACACAATACATGAAATTAACCCTCAAGACAATGATTATGATTACTGCTCTCGTTTGCTAGCTGCCCGAATGCAACACACCAGAGATGGATTGGCTTTTAATAAAAGGGGATTTATTTCATTAGTTCTTCAGAAGAAGGACAGCTAACTTTTGTCTGAGGTTCTTTCTTATGTGGGAAGGCTCAGGGTGATCTCTGCTGGCCTTCTCTCCAGGCCTCTGGATTCCAACAACTTTCCCCAGGGTGATTTCTTTCTGCATTTCCAAAGGCCTGGGCTGAGTTGTGAGTGCTGAGATGAGGTATGCTGAGCTGCTTGGGCTGTGCTACATTGAGCTCTCCTATTTAGGCACAAGCCAATTAAATCAAACATCATTCATTGCAGGAGGCATGCCTCCTAGCTGACCAGAGAAGTAATGAACAACAGATGAGGTTCACATATCATTGGCTCATGCCCACAGCAACATAACTAGGCACCTTCATCTGGCCAAGTTGACACCTGAATCTAACTACCATATGTCCACCCCTTGTCAACCTGGCAACTACACACATCATCTTAAACAATACTAAGTTGCAAAAAATTCTCTTCTATCTGTGGACCTACAAATCTCAAAACAAGTTATCTAGTGCCAGTATGCAAAGGAAGACAGTCACAGGATCCATAGGGAGAAATTGGAAGGAAAACTTGCAGGGCAAACACCATTGGATTTCAAAGTCTGAAAGTCATTTATCCTTCATCTTTAGAAAGTGGCAACCCCCCCTTTCCAAGGGCCTATGTAATTGCTCACCTCTTTCCTAATCAACCTTGGGGAGCATTGAGGAGACCACCTTTTCCTCAGCTCCACTCTCTCCAAGCATTGGGGCTACCCCTGAGGTCACTGCCATTTCCAGGGCACATGCTCAACCCCTCCATGTGGTGGCAGCCAGGCTCTCCCCAGTCCCCCAAGGAGTGTGCTGTACCTTCTCCAAGGCCTGAGGCTGCATGACTCTTCCACTGCAACAAGGTGAGAGACTTATCATTGCCCTTCAGGGTAAACTCACCCTCTCCATGTATATGGGTGGGTCCACTCTACTGGCTGAGGTTTCTTGGCTTCAGACCTGAGCTTCCATGGTTCTCACTCTGCAAACTCCAATTTTTCTCTTTTGTGTCCACCTTTGTCCAGGTTGGCAGTGGTTCCGTTTACACCAACAGTCTCTTCAAGCACTCCAGGACTTCCCCATCATTCTCTTCACAGTTCCTCCAAAATCTACCCCTTAGCCATCCAAAAAACCATTCCAGCATATCTGGTATTTGCAAACTGCAGCAGCACCCCACTCTCCAGTACTTAATCTGTCTAGTTTGCTAGCTCCTGGAATGCAACACACCAGAGATGGATTGGCTTTTAATAAAAGGGGATTTATTTCATTAGTTCTTCAGAGGAAGGGCAGCTAACTTTCATCTGATGTTCTCTCTTACATGGAAAGGCTCAGGGTGATCTCTGCTGGCCTTCTCTCCAGGCCTCTGGGTTCCAACAACTTTCCCCTGGGTGTTTTCTTTCTACATCTCCAAAGACCTGGGCTGAGCTGTGAGTGCTGAGATGAGGTATGCTGAGCTGCTTGGGCTGTGCTACATTGAACCTCTCATTTAAGCACCAGCCAATTAAATCAAATATCATTCATTGCAGGAGGCATGCCTCCTAGCTGACCAGAGATGTAATGAGCAACAGATGAGGTTCATGTATCATTGGTTCATGTCCACAGCAACATAACTAGGCACCTTCACCTGGCCAAGTTGACAACTGAATCTAACTACCACAATTACTATTTAATGAAACAAAAGACATAAAGTTTCTATAGTTATGAAAGAATGAAATAGGTAAAACATTTTAAATATTTTGATAATACATTGAAGTACATTAGTCTTTTGTGTCTTCTTTTTCCATTTATTACAGCATATTCAAATGGAAGAGGTATGTATCATTAAAGAGAAGATTAGTAACCAGAGTTTTGTAGTGTTAGGATGTTGACAGCAATATATATATTTTTGGCATGGGCAGGCACGTGGAATTGAACCCGGGTCTCTGGCATCACAGGCGAGAACTCTGCCTGCTGAGCCACCATGGCCCGCCCTGACAGCAATATTTTAACATAAAAAATTAACACTGCTGTTCCTCTATGACTAAAGGCAACAATGAAATTGAAATTTTCAATATGGAGAAGGGAATAATTTCCAAAGCCAGATTAATAAGCACCTAGTTATGAGTTACAGGATGCCATGCACAAGTTCACTTCCTACAGGTTTGGGCTTTATATTCTGACAACTTTCAAATCTTTCTAGATGATAGCAAAATTAAATTGCTGAAACAATGATATACATGAGGCAATTTTTATTGTGAAATATAACATATATACAAAAAAGCAATAAATTTCCAAGCACATTTTAATAAATAGTTATTGAACAGTTTTTAAAGTTTTGTATGGGTTACAGTTCCACGATTTTTCATTTTTTCTTCTGGCTGGTCCATGACACTGGAAACCAACAGAAATATCAATATAACGATACAGCAGTCATAGTCATTTGTTAAATCATATCCTCTCTGCTGTACTACTTTTCTTTAAATAATGTATATACATAAAAACAATAAATTTCAAAATATAACACAACAATTATTTGCAGAATAGATTTTAGAGTTTGGTGTGGGTTACAATTCCACAATTTTAGGTTTTTATTTGTAACTGCTCTAAGGTGCTGGAAGCTAAAAGAACTGTCAGTGTAATAATTCAGCACTCATATCCATTTGTTAAACTTGACCTTCTCTGTATAATGACACCATCACCTTTGATCTTTCTCCCACTCTTTGTGGCATTTGGGCTATGTCCATTCTAACTTTTTCATGTTGGAAGAGACTGTTGATAATCTGTAATGGGGAAAGGAACTAGTTGATGTTCTGGAAAGGCTGGTACCTCAACATTTCAGGACTTACCTGGTCCAGGGGTCCATCTGGAGATTGTAGGTATTGGAAAGTTACCCTAGTGCATGGAACTTTGTATAAATCTTATACCCTAGCTATTCTTTAAGATTTGAAGAAATGGTTTTTGTTGGGGCTTGACAAGTTATGATAGTAGCAATGTCTAACTGAAGCATGTGTAATAGTGATGTCCAGTGTAGCATCTCAACTTTATTTAAACTCTCTCAGCCACTGATACTTATTTGTTACACTTCTTTTCCCCCATTTTTTCAGGATGGCATTCTCAATCCCATGGTTCCAAGGCCAGGCTCATCTGTGGGTCATCTCACATGCTGCCAAGGAGCTTTCATCCTTGGATATCAGGTCCCATGTAGAGGGAAGGGCAATGGTTTTGCTTGCAGAATTGCACTTAGAGAAAGGCCACATCTGAGCAACAAAATAGATCCTCCAGAGGTGACTCTTAGGTATACCTATAGTCAGGCAAGCTTCTCCAGTACATACATAAGCTTCACAAGACAAGGCTCAAGATCAAGGGCTTGGCCCAAGGTATTGGGTTTCTGTAAAGTTTGACACAATATCTGGGGTTTGCCCAGTGGTAAAGTTTATTAGCTCCATAATTTTTCTCCCATCTCTCAAGGGAATTTGTCAATACGTTTTATTTATCTGCCCAATATACTCTGGGAAGTGCCCAGGCACTACAATAATGTATACAGGATTAAAAGCTCTCATTCTCATTCTGGACTCCTTATGTTTGAATTATTTAAATGATCTACCCAGACTGGTAGAGTTAGATTATGTGCTACAGAAAATTTAGGTTCTGGAATTAATAAAACTTTCTTGCTTTGCTCTCAAAGACTAGGTGAAGTTCTAAAATACAGGCAATGTCTTCCTTACCCCTGTATTCTGAATTACCTTAATCCTAATGCAATTGTCTTCATTCTTATCCAGAACTAGCAATTACCACTTACGACTAACTGAGATTGCTATAAGAGCTTACAATCTAGGCCCCAATTTTCTTATAAGTCATTTCTAAATAACATTACACAGATTTGCTCTTTTGTTTCTGGCTTATTTTGCCTCACCAAATGTCCCACAATGTTCATTCACATCACCGCATGCCTCACAACTTCACTTCTTTTTGTAACAGCACTGCATTCAATCGTATGTTTACACCATCATTCACCAATCTGCTTCTCAGTCAGTGCATCTCTGAGACACCTCCGTTATATGTGGGCCTCAGGTATAATGTCCAAATTCAACAGTCCATCAACACTCTTCAGTTTTAGATCATTTCTTCCCAAGAAAAAAATAACCAATAAACACACCCTCACCAAATAGAAAATTCAAACTTCCCCCTAAATCTTGTGACTTTATCAAAAATGATGTTTAATTTTGTCTAAAGCTTTTTCAGCATCAATTGAGATGATCACATGAATTTTCCCTTTTGATTTGTTAATGTGCTGTATCACATTAACTAATTTTCTTGTAGTGAAACATTCTTGCATTCCTGATGTAAACCCCACTTAGATGTGCTGTTTAATTCTTTTAATGTGTTGTTGGATACAATTTGCTAAGATTTTGTTGAGAATTTTTGCATCTATGTTCATTAGGGAGATTGGTCTGTAGTTTCCCTTTCTTGTAGCATCTTTTCCTGATTTTGGTATTAAAGTGATTGTAGTGTCATAAAATGAGTTACGTAGTATTCCTTTCTCCTCATTTTCTTGGAAATGTTTGAGCAGGATTGGTGTTGTTTTTTGGAATGTTTGATAAAATTCCCCTGTGATCCTCGGTTTTGACATAAAAACAAACAAACAATCAAAATTCCCTGTGAAGCCCACCTGGGCTTTTCTTTGTGGGAAGATATTTTTATTACTGCTTGAACCTCTTTACTTTTGATTCATTTGTTGAGATCTCTCAGTTTCTCCTCGAGACAGTGTAGCTTGTTCATGTGTTTCCAGGAACTTGTCCATTTCATCTAAGTTGTCTAGTTTGTTGGCATATAGTTGTTCATAGTATCCTCTTATGATTTCTTTTATTTCTCCAGGGTCTGAAGTATGACCCACCGCTCATTTCTGATTATGTTTGTTTGCATCCTCTCTCTTTTTTCCTTAGTCAGCCTTGTTAGTGGCCCATTGATTTTATTGATTTCTTTGAAGAACCAACTTTTGCTTTTATTGATTCTTTGTATTGTTCTTTTGCTTTAACATTCATTTAACTTTGCTTTAATCTTTGTTATTTCTCTTCTTTTATTTGCTTTGGGGTTACTTTGCTGTTCTTTCTCAAGTTCCTCCAGAAGAGCAGTTAAGTCCTCAACTTTTGCTCTTTATTCTTTTTTAATATGGACATTTAGGGCAATAAATTTCCCTCTCATCACAGCCTTTGCCACATCTCACAAGTGCTGATATGTTGCATTCTCATTTTCTTTCATCTCCAGATAGCTAATGATTTCTCTAGCAGTTTCTTCTTTGACCCACTCATTGTTTAAGAGTGTGTTATTTAATCTCCATATATTTGTGAAAGTTCTTGTTCTCTGGTGTTTATAGATTTGCAGTTTCATTCCATTGTCATCACAGAAAGCACTTTGAATAATTTCAATGTTTTTAAATTGATAAAGATCTGTTTTGTGCCACAGCATATGACCTATCCTGGGGAATGTTCCATGAGTACTAGAGAAAAATGTTTTGGGGTATAATGACCTATATATGTCTGTTGTATCTAATTCATTTATCAAATTGTTTAACTTCTATGTTCCCTTGTTGATCCTCTGTCTGGTTGTTCTGTCTATAGAGGAAAATAATGTATTGAAGTCTCCTACTATTACTATTAAAACATCTATCACTCCCTTCAATTTTTCCAATGTTTTTCTCATTTACTTTGGAACTCCTTGATTGGGAGCAAAAACTTTTATGATTGTTATTTTTTCTTGATGAATTGTCCCTTTAATTAATATGCAGTATTGTTCTTTGTCTCTTATGATGTCTTTGCATTTAAAGTCTATTTGGCCCAACATTAGTATAGCTACTCTTGCTTTCTTTTGGTTACAACTTTAGGAAATCTTTCATCTCTTCATTTTCAATCTCTTTGTATCCTTGTGTCTAATATGTGTCTCTTGCAAGCGGCATATAGCTGGATTATATTTCTTAATGCATTCTGCCAATCTGTATGTTTTAATTGGTAAGTTTGGTCTGTTAACAGTTAAAGTTATTACTGAAAAGACATTTCTTGGATCCACCATCTTATGTTTTGGATTTCATTTGTCAGATCTATGTATTCTTCTTCTTCTTTCTGTTTTTGTCCTTTAAGTTACCCTTACTGGTGCCCTTCAATTTTTTGCCCTCCTCCAGACCACCCTCTCCTGTCTTTTTTTTCAGCTGGCAGAATTCCTTTTACCATTTCTTGTAGAGCTGGTCTCTTGTTGACATATTCTCACAGCCCTTGTTCTTCTGTGAAAAATTTAATCTCTGCCTCAGTTCTGAAGGACAATTCAACTGGGTGCAGAATTCTTGGCTGGAAGTCTTTCTCTATTAGGAAAGACTTGCCTCCATAGTTCAAGTTGAGTAGTACAAACTCAGTCTTACCTGGTTTCTCTTGTATGTAGTAGATTGTTTTTTTCTTGCCATTTTGAGGATTTTCTTCTCTTCAACATTTGACAGATTGATAAGTATATGTCTTGGGCTTGGCCTGTTTGGATTTATTCTATTTGGAGTTTGTTGGGATTCTTTGATTTGCATATTTATGTCTTTTATAAAGGTTAGACAGTTTCCCCCATTATGTCCTCCACTAATCTTCCTCGCCCATTACTCTTCTATTCTCCTTCTGGAACACTGATGATTCTTATATTTTTGCACTTTGCTTTTTCCATCATTTCCCTGAGAACCAATCAATATTTTTCCAACTTTTTTTGTCATTTGCTCTTTTTTGTGCATTCAAAATCAGTTGTCTTGCCCTTTAGTACACTTACTCTTTCTTCTGCCTCTTCAAATCTGCTGTTGTGTGCCTCTAGTATATTTCTTATTTGGTCTACAGCATCTTCAACATCTGTGATATCTGCTATTTTTCTATTTATTCTTTCAAATTCCTCTTTATGCTCTTCTAGTGCCTTCTTGATCTCCTTTATGTCATTATCCATCTCACTCATTTTATTTAATAAAGTTATGTGAACATCTTTGATTAGTTGTCCCTGGGTCGATGTCTCCTCTGGTGTTTTAATTTGTTCATTAGACTGGGCTGTACCCATCTTCATTTTCATATGGTTAATGATCTTCTGTTGTCTTTGTGGTATCTTGATAGGGTTATTTGATTGCTGATATCCTTTAGTAGTCTAAAGCTTTGTATGTGTTGGATGGGTATAGAGCAAGGTGCAGGGTGTGGGTAGGGCAAAACAGTGTGGTGATGGGTTGTGATGCAGATATATGTGTAGGTCAGGGGCTCTAAGCTGATGCTTCCTTGTCCCCATCTCCTTGTGTGTGCAAACCTGATGGCTCCAAGCCTGTGTCTGGAAATGGACTTACTAGGCTGCTTTTACTAGCTGGCTGATCTCTGGTTCTCTGTCTCTCAATTCTGCTTTTCAACCATGACCTCTTCAAGAAAGCATCAAATGAAGAGGTGGCAGCAACAACAGGTAAGAAGGTAGACAGCCAAGTGGCATTTACAGCACAGTGCTCTATCCCTCCCAAACCTAGGTTTCAGCCCTGTGGCTTCCTTATATGAGGCAGTTTTAGAAGTAAGCCCCTGAACTGATAGTTATAGACTCAAAATTGAGTGGGAAGCTGCAGCAGATACTTTTCTAATTTAGTAAAATACACAAACACACACACATGCACACACACACACAAGCTTTATTGTATTCACTGTTGCTGATTAGATGGCTCAATGGATTGGATTCTCTGTATAGCGTCTCCATATCTCTTTCAATTTTTCTGTGCAAATATTACCTATAGACAATTCTTTTTGAACAAATTGAAAGCTGTTTGGTTTGTCCTACTGAAATGTGCCTAAAATAATGTTTCTGTGAATCAACAAGAAATTTAATGCAAAGAAGCAATAGTTATATATTTCCTGTTCATAGTTCATATCATGAGGCCATGGATTTGATAATATTTCTATCAAAAACTATTTATGGGATGCTTAACTATTATAGATTTATAGCTTTGTTATATGTTTGATAGTGAAAGGAAAGTTTGCTAATACCTATGGCAACAACAACCAGAACAAGTTGTTTTTGAGCATGTACTACATGTGAGTCAATGACTGTAGTAATTTCAGATGGATAATATTATCATCACCATTTCAGAGGTCAAGAAATCAGGTCTCAGAAACATTACATTTCCATTTTCTCAAAATCAGGTAGCTAAAAATGGTGAAATCAAGTTTCAAAGCAAGGACTTTTGGATACTATAATAGTGTTCTCCACTATAAATTTTGTGATGAAAGGAGTGTCATCTATCTATATTGTATAAAATGGTAGTCACTAGCCACATGTGAGTATTAAGCACTTTTTGTGTGGCTACTGCAACAGAAGAAACACATATTTAATTTTCTTTACTATTAACTCTGTAACCATATTAATTAAATTCAGTAGTGGCTACTGAATGAAACAAATATTAATAATTTATTTACTATTAATTGCACAGTCATATTCAGTAGTTAGGTTCAGGTATCAACTTGGCCAGGTGATGGTGCCCAGTTGTTCTGTTGTTGTGGACTTAAATCATCAACGTGTGAAATTCTTCTAAGGATGATTACATTTGCAGTCAGCTAAGGGGAGTGCCTTCTACAATGAAGGAATTTAATTTAATGAGCTGGAAGGTTAAAAGAGAGAGGTCAGAAAACAGCTCAGAAATTCAAACCCAGATATTTGGAGATGAAGAGAGGATATGACCCAGCAAAAGCTGTTGGAACCCAGAAGCTAGGAAATAGGACCAGAAGATGTCACCATGTACCTTTCCATGTGACAGAGAAACTCAGATGAAAGCAGCTGTTTTTATAAACAGAATTTATTTAGCTACAAATTTACAGTTTATAAAAACCAGTCCATTTCTGGTGTATTGTCTTCCAGCATACATACCAAACTAAAATACCATATTAATTCAATTCAGTAGTGGTTTCCTGATTGGACAGTGTAGATCTAGAAATTATATAAGATTATATCCTTAACACTAGGCTATACCTTCTTTATGGATAAGTGTTCATGAGTCAATTGTTGCAATAGTAGTCTACCTGCATTATATTTTAATCATAATAATAACATCATTAAGTAGCACTATGATAATGTTGTCTTAATTTTCAGGAAGCAAGGTTCAGAGAAGTTAAGAAACTTACCAAAAGTCACACAGAAAATAAGTGGAAAACCAAAATGAGAATTTTGATCTAATTTAAAATTCTGTTACATCACCCTACCATAAAAAGGCAATGTGCAGTACATTTTCTCAGAGAGGCTGCACAACAATCAAGCAATTGAAATGAAAGACCTTACACTTGTGTAAATCAATGTACATAGAAATAAACTAACTACACATACAAAATAATGATTAAGTGATTGAGAGTGAGAATGTGTTTCTGTAGGATCTATAATTTATATGTATAGAATTTGGATACATATTGATAAAGGGGCATTCCAGATCTGAGAGAAAACATGAGCAGTCACACAGAAGAGAATATTCCCATCCTCTGGTGATTTTAGTAGGGTGAGAAAGCTAACTTAGAAAAAGTGAAGTGTTTAGATTCAGGAGAACTTGATAATGAGTTTGGATAAGTTTGTTGGAATATAACTTTAAAGAACCTTGAAAATCATACCAAGGATCAGAGATTTTATCTCCAAAGAAATTATACTGAGTGAAAATACTTATTGTAGAGGTAAAGTAAAATGTCCACTAATAGTAATATATTGAATTTTTAGAATTCATAAAGACTGCCCAATCAATAACTAAAAAGATCAGTCCAGAGAACTGTGGGAAGATGGTAGAGTAGAAAGCTCCAGGATGCAGTTCTTCCACCAGAAATACTATTCAACAGGCAGAAACTGACTGAAACAACTACTTGGAAACTCAGGAGCAAAATAGAACACTTTTACAGCACCCAGGAAAGAATAAGATGGATGAGGCTGGTATATTACTGTGGTAACTAGTAAAATGCACTTTCCATGCAGCAATTATCAATACCCACCCCCCACTGTCCTGTCAGGCCACTAAGGTGGTCTAGCCCCTAACTAGCTCATTGGTGATTGAAAAAGATGTAAAAGTCCTCTTCCCAAGGCTAGGGGTAGGCATAGCTGAACCTTGATCACAACTTTTGATTAGCAACTTTGGATTGCTGGGGACCCAGCTTTGACCAGGCCATTGTTTCAACCCACTTCTGATAAAGATGATTTATAGAAGCCAGGCTTCCCCAGGGATGCATGGGACAGTTGGCTGAAGGGCTACATTTTCTAAGCAGATCAAGAAAGTGCAGCATTGGGGATCAGTGGAAAAATTTCCTTGAGTCATTCCTGATTCTCCTTCTAGGGAACCTTGAGGTAGTTTTCTGCCTCATTTGTGGGTTCTTGGACTTGTTCTTGAATGGAAAGCCTGAATAGAAAATTACTCTCTGGCATGACCTCACTCCCAGACTTTACCCTCCAGGTGAAAGCAGCTTAAGAAAAATAAGAGTGTAAGAACTATAGAGACAGACAGAATGAGGCAAAGGCTTGTCTGCTTTAAATACTAGGAGACGGAGGTCTGTCCTAGGGAAGTAAAGGATTCATTCAAATTCCTGCAAACAGGAGTACTCCGAAATGACTAACAAAAAAATATATATAAGATAACACCCAGGCTCAGAAAACACAGGAAAATCTCTGCACTCTGTATTTGTCTTGGATAGATCTTTTGAATAGGAGGACTGACACTAAAGAAAACCACTATCTTAATACCAGCTGACTCCAAAATAAAGAAATAGATATCTTAGGGATGAAATCCAAGATTTAACATTCTAAATATTAAAATGTACAGTCTGCAACAAAAGAATAAAAGACAAAGAAACAGAAAATGATGGCCCATATAAAGGAAGAGTATAAATATAAAAAAAAACACTAATGAAGAAGACCAGAATGTGAAAATATGGAACAAAGACTTTTAAAAAATGATTTTAAAAACATTCAAAAATAAATCATCCAAGAAGGAGAAGGAAATACAGAGAAAGAACTAAAAGATATCAGGAAAAGAGTGAATGAGAAATTTGAGAATCTTATAAAAGTGAAAGAAATTTTTAAAAGCAAAAATTGAACCGCAGGAGTTAGAGACTACAATAACACAAATTAAAGATTCCCAGGTAGGTTTCAAGAGCATATTGGAGCTGGGAAAAGAAAGAACTAGTGAACTTGAAGACAAAAAAATTGAAATGAATCATGCTGAACAGCAGAAAGAAAAAGAACCATAAAAAGCAAAAAGAGCCTACGAGATCTCTGGGACACCATCAAGCATATCAACATACATATTTTGTAAGTCCCAGAAAGGGATGATAGAGAGAAAGGAACAGAAAGGATATTCAAGAAATAATGAAAGCAAACTTCCCAAACAAAGCAAAATTTGTGAATATTCACATTCAAGAAGCACAGAGAACACCAAATAGGATAAAAATGAAGAAAAATCCACCTTGTCATATATTGATCACATTGTTCTATGCAAAGGGCAAAGTGAATTCTGAAAGCTGCAAGAGCAAAGCAACAACTCATGTACAAGGAAGTTCCAATTAGATTGTGCCAATTTCTCATCAGAAACCATAGAGGGAAGAAGGTAGTGGGTTGAAATTCTTAAACTGCTGACAGAAAACAACTGCCAAACAGGAATTTCATATCTGCTGAGATTTTCTTTCAAATATGCGGTAGATATTAAGACATTCTCAGATAAACAAAAGATAATGGTGTTTATCACCACTAGACGTACCCTATAAGCAATGCTAAAGGAAAAGACACAAGACAGTGGCTCAAAAAGATATAAAGAAATAAAGACTTCTGGTAAAGTTGAACATATATGTAATTATAATTGCCAGTATTGTTTTATTGAATAATTTGTTATATAACTCCATTCCTTACTTCCTATGAAGTAAGAATGGCTATAAAATGTGACAAATATATGGTTTTTGACATACATTGTACAAAGATAAAATTAGGAGCAAGAACAAAAAGGTGGGGTGGTGGAAGCTTATAGGAGAAGTATATGTTTATGCTATTGAAGCCAATCTGGTATCACAATAGATATGATTTTATATATTTAGGGTGTAAAATTGTGACCTCATGTAATTACTAGGAAAATATTTGAAAAAAATAGATACAGATAGAAACTAAAAGAAACTAAATATGTTGTAACAAAAACAATAAATTTAAAAGTATGCTAAATAGAAAAATTGCAGAGGAAAGTCCTGCTTATCAGTAGTGAATTAATTAATTCTCTATCAATGGATGGATTAAACTCTCCATGAATTGGCAGCAATTAACAGAATGGATAAAAAGCAGGACCAAATTAAATGCTCTCTGGAAAAAACTCATCTTAAATTAAAAAAAATAAGTAGGTTGAAAGTCAAAGAATGGGGGAAAGTATGCCATGCAAATGATAACCAAAAGAGAGCTGGGCTAGCTACATTAATATCAGATAAACTAGACTTTAAGACAAAAACAGTTACAAATGACAAACATGTTCATTATATAAAGTTAAAGGGGAAAATTTTGGAAGAGGTCATGACAATTATAAATGTTTATGAACTTAACAGCAGAGCCCCAAAATATATGAAGCAAATAGTCTCATTTGATGAGAGAAATTGACATTTCTACATTAATAGCAGGAGACTTGAATATACCACTTTCAATAATAGATAGAACACTCAGAAAGAAAGTAATACGGTAATAAAAGTCATGAAAGATAGTCTAAACCAACTAGACTTTACAAATATTCATCAAGCATTTCACCCAACAATATTATACACATTTTTCTTAAGTGCATTGCATCATTCACCAAGTTAGGCCATATCTTAGGTCAAAAATGATTCTCAATGAATTCGAACAAATTTAAAGCATACAATATATCTTCTTTGATCACAATGGAATGGGGCTCAAAATTATAACAGAAGTAGAAATGAAAAGTTCTAAAATATGTGGAAATTAAATATTGTATTCTTTTAAATGTAATTATATTGAGATATATTAAAAAACCATAAAATCATCCAGAGTATACAATAAATGGCTACTGGTATCATCACACAGTTGTGCATTCATTACTATGATCATTTTTAGAACATTTACATTCCTTAAGAAATTGAAGTAAGAAAACCCCAAACATCCTATACCCCTTATTCCACCCTCTTATTGAACATAGTATTGGATGCTACTCAATTTTAAGTCTTAGTATGTTAACTAAGACAGTGTAGAAATCAGAATAGAACAAAAGATCAAGCAGTATAACCTCACAAAAAAGGATAACCAACAATTACTATTCAATATAGTTATACAATCATTATCAAGGTTTTACATTATCAGGTTTACAGTTCAACAAATTGAGGTATTTCCTTCTGGTTATTCTAAAATACTAGATATTAAAATAATTACCTGTGTAATGAGTCAGTATTCACAGACATTTGTTAAATCCTAATATTTCAGATAAACCTCCTCTCTCTCATTTGATGTTTCTCTCAATCTTCAGGGATATCTGAACAATGACAACTTTAACTTCTTTGTGTTGGAAAGGGGTGTTGACCTTATGTGATACAAGAATGAAACTGGTTGATGTTCTTGGAGAGTTCAGTACCTCTGGCATTCAGAGTTTATCTGGAATAAGATTAATCTGGAGGTCATTGTTCCCTGAAAAGAAAAACTTATGAAGAAAAACTTTTATAGAGACTTAGGGCTTAGGGCACTTCCTAGAGTTTTCAGGAATACTGTTGGATGAGGCTTGGAATAGTGTGGTAGTTTGTAATATCTAACTAAATCTTGCATAACAATTACTTCTGGACCCTTTTGGAATCTTTTAGCCACTGATAATTTAGTTTCTTCCATTTCTTTTCTCCGTTTGTTCAAGGAGGCATTCTCAATACTATGGCCAGGCTCATCCATGGGAGTCATGTACCACATTGCCAGGGAGAATTATAACCTGTGAGTCCTGTCCCAGAGAGGGGGGAGGATAGTTAGTTTATTTCCAAAGTTGGCTTAAAGAGAGAGGCCAAATCAGAGCAACAAAAAGATTCACTTGGGTTGACAAATTGTTGTAATTACAAGCAGGCTGTTCTAATTTGCTAGCTGCCAGAATGCAACACACCAGAGACAGATTGGCTTTTAATAAAAGGGGATTTATTTTGTTAGTTCTTCAGAGGAAAGGCAGCTAACTTTCATCTGAGGTTCTTTCTTATGTGGGAAGGCTCAGGGTAGTCTCTGCTGGCCTTCTCTTCAGGCTTCTGGGTTCCAACAACTTTCCCTGGGGTGATTTCTTTCTGCATCTCCAAAGACTTAGGCTGAGCTGTGAGTGCTGAGATGAGGTATGCTGAGCTGCTTGGGCTGTGCTACATTGCACTCTCTCATTTAAGCACCAGCCAATTAAGTCAAACGTCATTCATTGCAGCAGGCACTCCTCCTATCTGACTGCAGATGTAATTAGCAATAGATGAGGTTCATGTACCATTGGCTCATGTCTGCAGCAACAGAACTAGGTGCCTTCACCTGGCCAAGTTGACAACTGAACCTAACTACCACACAGGCCTAGATTTGCCATTGCAGAAATAAGTTTTCAAAGGACAAGCCTCGAGATTGAAGGCATGGCTTACTAAACTTGGAGTCCCTAATGCTTGAGAGAGTATCAGAAATTCCACAGGTGGGGAAACTTAATAGTTCCACATTATTTCCCCACTCCTCAAGGGGACTTTTCAAATATATATATTTTTTAATTTCTACCCAGAGTACTGTATAATATATCCAGGTATTACATTAACTTGGACAGAATAAGTTTCATTCCCTAGTCTAAGATCCTTGTAATTAGGTTGTTTTTAAAAAAACTGACCAGACAAGTTAAATTACAGAAAATTAAAATTTTTGACCAATTAATCATCTCTTCCTTTGGTCTCACACAGAAGTTGAAGTTTTAAAATACAAACAATATCATCCTTTACCATGTAATTGATTTATCTTGATCCTAACCAGGTCCATTTCATTCACATACATAAATGGAGTCTCATCTTTTTTTCACCTTTTTAAACAGTTGCTGGGTGAAGTAATGCTGACTTTCAGAGCTGTAGTATGCTAACTCTGTGTCTCACATGTCACTCAGATAGTCAATGTTTCAGAAACCTATCAGAGTATAAACAAAGCACAGCATCTCAAAATTTAGAAATAACAGATAGAATTCAGTAAAAGATGTGACTGTTGTAAGATCTTACAATTTAGGAACCTTTACACTGAAACTTCATTTGAACTTTCTGTACTCCTTAATCATCAAATACCCAATCTCTACCCACTTCTCTATCCCCTTATAACCTATGCACTTGAATTAGATTCTAAGAATTTTCTTATGATAGTTAGCTTATATTATTCAGACAACAAATATTTGTACTTTTGTTTCTGACTTATTTCACTAAACATAATGTTCTCAAGGTTTATTGATCAAGTTGCATGCCACATGACTTCATTACTTCCTGCAGCCCTTTGATATTGCATCATATATATACACCATGGTTTACCTTTCTGATCATCAGTCATTGTACACTTAAGCCACCTCCACCCATTACAGACCATAAATAATGGTGATATAAATACCATTGTGCAAATGCCTATACATGTCCCTGCTTTCAATTCCTCCAAATGTTTCTTTAATAATGGGGTTGTAGAATCATAAGTTGACCCTATGGTCAGCCTCTGGTGGAACTACACTAACCTACAGATAAGATGTACCATTGTACTTTCCTACCAACAGTGAATGGGTTTATCTTTCTCTTCACATTTTCTCCAGCACTTTCATCTTTCTGTTTATTTTTATTTTTTATTTTTTTGCATGGGCAGGCACTGGGAATTGAACCTGGTCTCCAGCATATCAGGTGAGAACTCTGCCTGCTGAGCCATGGTGGCCTGCCCTCTGTTTATTTTTTAAAACAGCTTTTTTCACACACCACACAATTCATACCAAGTATAAAATCAAGGATCCTGATATAATCACCTAGTTATGCATTCACCACCACAATCTATTTGAGAACATTTCATTTTTTTGCAAAGAAATAAGAGGATAAAAGAGACAAAGAAAAATAGAAGCAACAACCAGAATGCCATACCCCTCCCTTAAATCCTCCTCTCATTAATATTTAACTTTTGTATATTGCCTTTCTTACAATTAATGGAAATGCTACAATGTCATTGTTAGCCATAGACCCCAGTTTACATTAATTTTATTTTTCCATATACTATCCTATTTAACATTTTGCATTGGTCACATTTAATTTTTCTCCCTTAAGTAAAAAATTTCTTATATTTGTACGTTTAATCACCATCATTTTCCAATCTAGATTGGGCTACCTTTTATCTGCTATCTTTTTTCTGTTGTCACACATTCCCCTATCCTTCCTCTTTCATCCATCCCCACATTTAGCTTTGTTCATTACACTTAAAATATTGTGCAACCATCACACAATATTGTGCTATCCATTTCTAGATCTTCATAATCAATCTTTTTGAAGGTAATGTACTCATTCAACATCAAGTGCCCAAACTCTAACTTCTTTCTTTCTCTGGATAACATGCATTCTCAACTTTAATGAGAGTTTGCTCATTTAAATTAGCTCATATTAGTGAGACCATACAGTACTTGTCCTTTTCTTCTGGTATATTTCATCAACATAATATCCTCAAGGTTCATTCATGCTGTTGCATGTTTCATGATTTTATTCTAGTCCTAAAGCTGCATAATATTCTATTGATGTATATACCACACTTTTTATCCACTCATCACTTGATGGACATTTGGGCTGTTTCCATCTCTTGGAAATCATGAATAATATTGCTATGACCATTGGCTTGCAAATGTTTGTCCATGACCCTACTTTCTGTTCGTCCAAGCATATACCTAGTAGTGGATTGCTAGATCATATGGAAATTCTATACTTTGCCTCCTCAGGAACCACCAAACAGCCTTCCAGAACAGTTACACCATTATATTCTCACCAACAATGAATAATTGTACCTATTTCTCCACATCCTTTCCAGCAATTGAAATTTTCTTTTTTATATGTATATAATGGCCATTCTAGTAGGCATGAAATTTATCTCACTGTGGTTTTGATTTGCATTTCCATAATCACTAGTGAGTTGAGCATGATTTCATGGTTTTGAGCCATACATATTTCCTTCTTGGAAAAGTGTTAATCCATACCTTTTGCCCATTATTTTTAATTGGGTAGTTTGACTTTTTCTTTTTGTGTTTTAGTATCTCTTTATATATTCTGGATTCTAAACCCTTATCTGTTATGTGGTTTCCAAATATTGTCTTCCATTCCAATGGCTGCCTTTTTAATTTCCTGAAAAAGTCTTTTGATGCACTGATGTGTTCATTCATCTATTCTTTTATTGCTTGTTCTTTGTGTGTGAGGTCTAGGAAATCTCATATCACAAGATTTATGAGATATTTCCCTACATTTTCTTCTAAAATTTTTATGGTCTTACATCTAATGTTTAGGTCTTTGATCCATTTTGAGTTAATTTTTTGTATAAGGTATGAGATGTGGGTCCTCTTTCTTTCTTTTGGATATGGATATCCAGTTATCCAAGCATCACTTCTTGAAGAGGCTGCTCTATTCTAGTTAGTTGACTTAAAACCCTTATCAAAGAGCAATTGGCCAAAGATGTGAGGGTCCAACTCTGAATACTCAATTCTGTTCCACTGTTCAGTACATCTATCTTTATGCCAGTACCATGCTGTTTTGACCACTGTAGCTTTGGGATATGCTTCGAAGTCAGGTAGTGCAAGACCTCACACTTCATTTTTATTTCTCAAGATATTTTAGTTATTTGGGGCACCCTGACTTTTCCAAATATATTTGATTATTGGATTTCCTATTTCTGCAATGTAAGTATTTGGGATATTAATTGGTATTGTATTGAATCTATGCATCAATTTGGGTAGGATTGAAATCTTGACTATATGTAGCCTTCCAATCCATGAACATAGCATGTCCATTCATTTATTAAGGTCTTCTTTGATTCCTTTTAGCACTGTTTTGTAGTTTTATGTCCATGGGGTTTTTTGTACTTGGTTAAATTTATTCCTACATATTTGATTCTTTTGGTTCTATTTTAAATGGAATTTTTAAATTCATTTCCTCCTCAGACTGTTCACTGTTGTTTTATAGAAACACAACTGAATTGGGCATGTTCATCTTTTATATTGACACTTTGGTGTTCTCCTTGATTGGCTCTAGTAGCTTTAGTATAGTTTCTGCAATTTTTTAAACTATAGAATCATGTCATCTGCAAACAGTGAAAGATTTACTTCTTTACAATTTGGATGTCTTTTATTTCTTTGTCTTGCCTAAGTGCTCTACCTAGAATTTACAGCACAATGTTGAATAGCAATGGTGAGAGTGGGCACCCTTATCTTATTCCTGGTACCAGAGAGAAAGATTTCAGTCTTTCCCCATTGAGTATGATGTTAGCTATGTGTTTGTCATAGATTCCATTTGTCATTTTGAGTAAGTTTCCTACTTTTCCTATCTTTTGAAGTGTTTTCATTAAGGAAGGATGCTGAATTTTTTTTCAATGTGCTTTCTGCATTAATCAAGATCTTCAAGTGGATTTTCCTCTTGAATTTACTCATGTGGTGTATTATATAAATTGATTTTCTTGTGTTGTAGTATTCTCGTATATCTGGGATAAAAATCCACTTGGTCATACTCTGTAATTATTCTAATCTTCTGCTGAATTTGATTTGAAGTATTTTGTTGAGGATTTTTGCATGCATATTCTTTAAAGAGATTGGTCTGCAATTTTTTTTTCTTGTAGTATCTTTGCCTGGCTTTGGCATTAGGGTGATGTTGGCTTCATTGAATAAGTTAGGTAGCTTTCCCTTTTATTCATTTCTGTACAGCAGGATCAATACTAATTCTTTCTTGAAAGTTTTGGTAGAATTCACTTGTGAAGCCATCTGGCTCTGGCCCTTTCTTTTTAGGGAGATTTTTGATGACTGATTAAATTTCTTATCTTGTGGTTGGGTTGCTGAGTTCATCTATTTCTTGAGTCACTGTTGGTTCTCCATACTTTACTTAGAAGTTGTCCATTTCTTCTGTGTTCTCTAGTTTGTTAGCATACAGTTGTTTATACTCTGCTCCATTTACCTCCTTTATTTCTGCATGGTCTGTAGTTTTGTCCCCCTTCAATTTATGATTTTATTTATTTGCATACTCTCTATTTTCTTTGTCAGCCTAGCCAAAAAACCATTGATTTTATAAATTTTTCTCAAAAAACCAACTTCTCATTTTATTTATTCTCTCTATTGTTTTCAAATTATCAATTTCATTTGTTTCTTCTCTAATCATCATTTCTTACCTATTTTTGGCTTTAAATTAGTTTGATGTTATTTCTCTAGTTGCCCCAGGTAAGCAGTTAATTTCTTGATTTCTGTTCTTTCTTTTTTTAATTTAGGCATTTAGGCAATAAATTTCCTTCTCAGTACTGCCTTTGCTACATCCTTTAAGTATTGATATGTTGCATTCTCATTTGTATTTGCATTGAGATATTTACTGATTTCTCTTGAAATTTCTTCATTGACCCACTGGTTGTTAAATAGTGTGTTGCTTAGTCTCCATATATTTTTGTATTTCCAACATTCCATTTGTTATTGATTTCCAACTTCATTCGTTTTTGACCTGAGGAAGTACTTTGTACAATTTCAATCCTCTAAAATAAATTTAGACCTGCTTTGTACCCCCAAAATGCAGCTTATCTTAGGGAAAGATCCATGAGCATTTGAGAAGAAATGTGTATCCTGCTACTGTTGGGTACAATGTTCTGTAAATGTCTATTAAGTCTAGTTCAATTATTATATTATTCAAAATCTCTGTTTTATTATTGATCTTCAGTCTAGATGTTCTAGCCATTGATGAGAGTTGTGTATTTAAATCTTCAACTATTATTATATGTGTCTACTTCTCCCTTCAGTATTGTGAGTGTGTGTATAATGTATATTGGGGTGATCTGGTTCAGTGCATAGATATGTATGCTTTATGTCTTTCTGATGAATTATCCCTTTCATTAATACATAGTGTTCTTCTTTGTCTCTTAATTGCTTTACATTTGAAGTCTAATCTGACTGAAAGTAGCATAGTTACCCTCACTCTTTTCTATTTTTGTTTGTATGAAATATCTTTTTCCAACCTTCCACTTTCAACCTGTTTTGGTCCTTGAGTCTTAAGTGAGTCTTTTTTAGACAACATATAGTTACATCCTGTTTCTATCTTTTCTGCCAAACCATGTCTTTTGATTTGCGAGTATATTCCATTCAGATTTAGTGTTATTATTGTAAAAGCAGTGTTGTGTTCAGCCATTTTGCCTTTTGGGTTTTATCTGTTGTTTTATATTTTTCTCTCTTGTTTTACCCTTTAAGTTACACTTTATGCTAATATTCATTTCTATTCTCTTCTCCAAACTTCTTTAGTATTTCTTGCAGTGCAGATCTCATCTTAATGAATTCTCTGTGTCTGTTTATCTGCAAATATTTAAAATTCATTTTTGATAGACAGTTTTGCTGGATATAGAATTCTTGATTGTCAGTTTCTCTCTTTCAGTATCTTAAATATATCATACAACAACCTTCTCATCTACATGCTTTCAACTGAAAGATGTACACTTAGTCTTTTTGAGCTTACCTTATACGTGATGGATCTTTTTTTCTCTTGCTTTCATAACTCTCTCTTTTTCTTTGACATTTGTCAATATGGTTAGTAAGTGTCTTGGAATAGATCTACTTGGACCTATTCTTTTTGGGGAATGATGTGCTCCTTGGATCTATAATTTTAAGTTTTCCATAAGAGTTGGGAAATTTCCTGTGATTATTTCCTCCATTGTTCTTTCTCCCCTTCTTCTTTTTCTTATTCTTCTGGGAAACTCATAATGTATATATATTTCATGTTGTCACTCATTTTTCTGACACTTTGCTGGTAGTTTCCCATTCTTTTCCTCCTCTCTTCTTTTGTGTGTAGGACTTCAGATGTTCTGTTCTCTAGCTCACTTATCTTTCCTTCTGACTCTTCAGATCTGCTGTCATATGTCTCATTATATTTTTTGTCTCTTCTACTGGGCTCTTCATTCTCACAAGTTCCATCATTTCTTTTTACAGCTTTCAAGTTCGTCTGTATGGTTGCCCAATGTCTTCTTTATATCCTTCATTTCTTCTGCCATACTTTCCTTCACCTTGTTTATTTGATCTTTGATTTGATTTATAAGATTTTTGAACATCTTTAATTATTTGTTTCAATTCCTGTGTGTTAGTTGGGGTATTAGTTTCTTCCTTTGTTTGGGCCAAATAATTGTGCTTCCTGTTATGAGTTGTGCTTTTTTCTGGTGTCTAAGCATCTGATTTTCTTGCTTCATTTATTCTGGACATAATTTTCTCTCTTATGTTTAGGGTTTTCTTGTTGTTGGCTTTGTTATTATCTGTTTGTCTCTCCTGCTGACCAGCTGACAGATTGGCTCCCCAGTCTCTCCCAAAATTCTGATACCCAGAACAGTTTTCCTCAAGGATGGAGTGCTTTTGGACACCAAAGCAAGGTCTCTGCGGGTAAATCAAATCTTCTGGGTCCCAGTGGTGCTCAGGTTTTCACTGACCCTCCAGACCTGGGTTTCTTTTATGGCATTGCTTTAACAGTTGCATCACCCTTATTTATCAAGCAAAAAACAGTGGTATGTTCCTGTGCAATGGGTGTAGACAAGCTCCAATGAGTCTGAGACATTTTTTCTGTACAATCTCTGAAAGAGCCCTTCAATTTCCTTGAACTTTCTGGTTTCTCAACAGATGGTGCTGTTCAATACCTTAATCATCCTCAGAAGCTCTTTGCCTCATTGCCCCAGCTATATCTGACAGGGTGGGATGTGAACTGCAGGATTCCTGTGCCCTCACTTTGCTGACCAACATCTGGATGAATTTGGGGCTGTGTCCCCCAGTGTATTTGGGGAAGAAGACTCTCCTAGCAGATCCAGGTTTCTGGTCACCCCCAGGCAGGAATCAGCAATTCACTTCCTGCTGTTTCCCTCAAGGAAGGGGAAAGGGCTTTCAGACCCAAGACTGGAAACACATATTTTGTCCACGTTTTCTCTGACGCTTTATCCCTCACTGACCTGGGCCTTGAAATATCCTTCTGTGTCACTTGTGTCTCCAAATGGTGGGTGTCAATTTATCTGCTGTGAGTGAATTTACATTGCATGTCCCTGATGGGGGCGTGGGAGGGATCATGGCAGCTGTTTCTGTGCCCTTCCCATGATGTCTGTGAGATCTAGTGAGGGGATGGGGAAAGGACCAACAGGTCTGGCATGGAAGTTTCGTATCTGATATTTTTCTCTCTCTTCAATTCAGCATTTCTAGTTACTTCTCCAGTCTATGTCTTCCTCCAGAATTCTGAAAAATTCAGACTTTTCCTTTTCGTTGCTGAAACACTGGGAACAGATTTTCAGTAGCAGTTTACATCAGCATGTTGATGGCCTAACCCTCTGAAACCTAAATAATGTACTCTTAAGCAACTGATCTGTTAAATAGGAAATATCAAGAGAAACTAGGAACAATTTTGAGGTGAATGGAAATGTAAGTAAGCATAATGCAATATGTGTGGTAGAGCAAACCCAGTGCTGAAAGAGAGATTTATAACTCTAAATGCTTCCAATAAAAAGCAGGAATGAATTCAAGTCAGAGACATAAACTCAAACCTGGAATAACTAGACAAATGATAGTAAACAGATAAATGAAATAGAGAACAAATAATCAATAAGAGAATCAACAGAACCAACTGTTGGTCCTTCAAAAGGATATAATAAATTGATAAATTTTATCTAGATTGATGAAGGAAAAAAGACAGGGCACAAATAATTAAAAGCAGTAATGAAAAGAGGGAACATTATTACAGACTTCACTGAAATAAAATGACTATAAAAGGATACTATGAACAATGGTACACTAATAAATTAGATAACCTAGATGATGATAGACTAATTCTTAGAACTAGTCATCTGCCTACACTGACTCAAGAAGAAATAGGATATCTCAACAAAGCATTTACTAGTAAAGAAATTTAATAACTGAATTGAATAACTTCGAATTGGTAAACTAAAATCTCAGACAAAGAATTTCCCAGGACAAAGTAGCTTCACAAGACAATTTTCCCAAACATTCCAAGAAGACTTAGCATATATTTCACTCAAACTCTTCCAAAAATTAAACAGGAGTGGACACTCCTTAACTGTTTCTGCAATGCCAACATTATGCTCATACCAAAACTATATAATAAAAGCATATCAAAAGCAAAGTGCAGCCCAATATCTCATATTTATATATAGGCAAAAATACTTAACAAAATAAAAACAAAAAATCCAACAGCACATTAAAATAATTATGCATCATGATCAACTGGGAACTCTCCCTGGTTTGTAAGGATAGTTCAATATAAGAAAATCAAAGTTACACAACACATTAACATAAAGAATAAAAAGAGAGATGTGAACATTTCAATTGATGTGGAAAGAGCTTTAAACAAAATCTAGCACCAATTCCTGAAAGAAAAAAAACTCTAAAAACTAGGCATAGATTGAGATTCTGTGAAGATGGCAGAAGAGAATAGATCAAGTTCAGCCCTGTTCCAAGGAAAACTTAGAGGAGGGACAGGAGGGTGACTGAGACGGTGATAGCAGAGTGTAAGTGACCTGGGAGAGTCTTCTGCACCACATTGGGTGGCACTAGTTGCAAAAGCAGAAGGACCTAGAATCAGAGAAACTGAGACTGTCTAGCTGGTGCAAATTGCTTAACACAGAAGCCCAGAGCCCCCAGGACTGCACAAACGGGGAGACAGGGATTAGGAAGTAAACCAAGCCGCATTTCTTGAAAGTGTTAGCCCTATGACCCATGAGTCATGCCACAACCTTGCACCTGAACCCCTTCAACCACCCTCAACCCCTTGCTCCAAGTGCCCCCATGCCAAGTGCAGCACAACCCACCTCTCCTGCACCCCTCATGAGAACTACATCCCCCTCCCTGCTCCCTGAAGGCTGTTTCCAGCACATAAAGGCTGTGGGCACTTATCTCCATACTCATGTTACACCTGCTCCCAGCCCATACAGCTGCACACACAGCCTCACCCTGCCTCCTCAGAGCTCTGCACATGAGTACATAAGTTTACAGCACTCCTAGAAGCACATATGCACATGGCCTCCAGTCAGAACCTCCATTTCTGTGAAAGTACTGACCTTGGTAGCCGGGTCACATGCAACCTGAGCCCATGCAGGCATAATGTTGACCCACTGCCATAGCTCTGCACATGTGCACAAAAGTCCCTGCACCCTAGATGAGCACAAACTAAGATCACACCCCCTGACCCATGCACCTGTACAGCCACGTCCTTCCCACAGTGCTGGGCACCCACGTTCACAGACACCAGTTCATCATCCCCAATCTGTACCTATACCTGTGCTTCAATACATCACCATTCTATTGTGCCCCACCCCATGCCCTGCGTCCTGCTACACAACCATCCCTCAAACACAAGGCTTAAGACTATTGAAGGAAACCAACTTCCAAAGTAAATCAATCAAGATATTTACATGCAAAAAACAAACAGAAGATCACTAAGCATATCACAATGCAGACAGATATGGCCCAGACTAATAACCAAATTAAAACATCACAGGAGACACAGACAATGGAAAAGCTAATCAAAGATATTCATAGAGCTCTACTAAATAAAATGAATGGGATGGTGCAAGGGTAGTTCAGTGGTACAATTCATGTCTGCCACGTGGGAAAGCCAGGTTCAATTCCATGCCCATGCACTTCCCAAACAAACAAGGAAACAAACAAACTAAAAACCAAACAGATAGAAATTCCACACATGGCACTGCAATAAGGGGATGCTCACATGGGAAAAGAATGAAATGTGATCCTCAACACACAGAATACAAAAATAAAAGTCAATGGGATGGCTAATGACATAAAGGAGATTAAGAAGACACTAGAAGAACTAAAAGAGGAATTTGAAGAAGTAAATAGAAAAATAGCCAATAACACAGAGATGAAAGATTCTGTAGACCAAATGAAAAACAAACTGGAAACACACAGCAGCAGATTTGAAATGGTAGAAGAAAGAATAAGTAAATTAGAGGAGAGGAAAATAGATTTTGAAATCTCAAAATAGCAAATGGCAAGGAAGATGGAAAATTTTGAATTAAATTTCAAGGAAATGATGGACAAAAGAAAGCACACAAATTTAAGAATCACTGGTGTCCAAGAAAGAGAATAGAAGAGTAAAGGGCCAGATAGATTAGTTGAGGATATAATGGGGAAATTTTCCAACCCTTATAAAGGACATACATGTACAAGTCAAAGAAGCTCAATGAACTCCAAACAGAACAAATCAAAATAGACATTCCCCAAGACACATCCTAATCAGTCTGCCCAATATTGAAGAGAAACAGAAAATTCTGAAAGCAGCAAGAGAAAAACAATCTACTACATACAAAGGAAACCACATAAGACTGAATTCAGACTACTCAACTGGCACTGTGGAAGCATGATGGCAATGGTATGATATATTTAGGATCCTGAAAGAGAAAGACTTCCAGCCAAGAATTCTGTACCCAGACAAATTGTCCTTCAACACAGAGGGAGAGATTAAAGTTTTCACAGACAAACAAATATTGAAAGAGTTTGCCAACAAGAGACTAACCCTAAAAGAAATACTAAAAAGATTTCTGTCAGCTGGAAGAAAAAGACAGGAAAGGGAGGTCTGGAAAAGGGCACAGAATTGAATAGTACAAGTAAGGATAAATTAAAGAATAAAAAGAGAAAGAGGGGAAAGAACATATAGATTTGACAAATAAAATAAAAATGTAAAATGATGGATTCAAGAAATGCCTTATCCATAATAGCTTTGAATGTTAACGGAATAAACATATGAATTAAAAGATACAGATTGGCAGAATGGATTGAGAAATATAATCCAGCTATAGGCTGCCTACAAGTGACTCATCTTAGACACAAAGATACAAATAGATTGTCAGTGAGAGGATGGTAAAAGATTTCCCATGTAGGTTGTAACCAAAAGAAAGCAAGAACAGCTATACTAAATAGACTTTAAATGTGTATTTAGACATTCATAGATAAAATAATTTTTTAATGTAAAGACATAAGAGACAAAGAAGGGCATTATATATTAAGCAAAGGAACAATTCCCCAAGAAGAAATAGCAATAATAAATATTTATGCTTCTAATCAAGGAGCTTCAAAGTACATGAGACAGACTTTAGCAAAATTGAAGGCAGTGATAGATGTTTCGACAATAATAATAGGAGACATCGATGCTGTATTCTTCTATATATATAGAACCACCAAGCAGAAGATCAACAAGGAAAAAGAGAAAGTAAACAATTTGATAAATGAATTAGACCTAAGAGACATTTATAGGTCATTGCACCCCAAAACACCGGGACATGCATTCTTCTCTAGTGCTCATGGATCATTCTCCAAAATAGACCATATGCTGGGGCACAAAACCAGTCTTTATAAATTTAAAAACATTGAAATTATTCAAAGCCCTTTCTATGATCACAATGGAATAAAGTTGAATCTCAATAATCACCAAAGAATGACAACATTTGCAAATATATAGAGATTCAATAACACACTCTTAATTAACCTGTGGGTAAAAGAAGAAATTGCTAGAGAAATCAGTAGCTATCTGGAGAGGAATGAAAATGAGAATACAACATATCAACACTTATGAGATGTGTAAAAGGCTGTACTGAATGGGAAATTTATTGTACTAAATACCTATATTAAAAAATGAGAATGAGCAAAATTAGAGTACTTTATTGCTTATCCAGAGGAACTTGAGAAAGAAAAGCATACTAACCCCAATGCAAATAGAAGAGAAATAACAAAGATTAAAGGAGAGTTAAATGAATGGGAGAACAAAAGAACAATAGAAGGAATCAATACAACTGAAAGTTGGTTCTTTGAGAAAATTAATAATATTGATGGATCACTAGCAAGACTGATAAAAAAAGAGAGAGAATGCAAATAAACAAAATCAGAAATGAAAGGGGGTGTGTTACCACAGATACTGAAGAAATAAAAAAATCATAAGAAGTTACTATGAACAGCTACAGGCCAACAAACTAGACAACTTAGATGAAATGGGCAAACTCATGGAAACACACAAACAACTTACATTGACTCAGGAAGACATAGAAGATCTCAAGGAACCAATCACAAGTAAAGAGATTCAATCAGTCATCAAAAATCTTCCTACAAAGAAAAGTTCAGAGCCAGATGGTTTCACAGGGAAACTTAATGAAATATTCCAAAACGATCTAACACCAAGCCTGCTCAATTTTTTTCCATAAAATTGAAGGAAAAGGAACACTAACTCATTTTATGAAGCTAATAACATTTTAATACAAAAACAGGTAAAGATGCTATATGAAAGGAAAACTAATGAATATAGATGCAAAAATTCTCAACAAAATATTAGCAAATCAAATCCAACAATACATTAAAAAAACTATATACCAGGACCAAGTGGGGTTTATAGCAGGAATGCAAGGATGTTTTACCACAAGAAAATCAATTAATGTAATATAGCACATTAATGAATCAAAATGGAAAAATCACATAATCATCTCAATTGATGCTAAAAGAGCATTCCACAAAATTCAACAACCTTTTCTGACAAAAACACTTCAAAAGATAGGAATCAAAGGTAACTTCCTCAATATGATAAGGGGCATACATGAAAAACCAATAGCCATCATTGTACCCAATGGAGAGAGACTGAGAGCTTTCCTTCTAAGATCAGGAATGAGCAAAGCATGCCCACTGTCACCACCAATATTTAACATTGTGCTGGAACTTCTAGCTAAAGCAATCAGGCAGAACAAAGAAATAAAAGGCATCCAAATAGGAAAGGAAGAAGTAAAACTCTCATTATTTGCAGATGACATGATACTATATTTAGAAAATCCTGAGAAATCGACAGTAAAATTACTTGAGCTAATAAACAGATTCAGCAAGCTGTGGGATATAAAATTAACGTGTAAAAACCAGTAACTTTACTATAGACAAGCAATAACCTAATTGAGGAGTCAGTTAAGGAAAAAAATCCATTCAGAATAGCAACTAAGAGAATCAAATACTTAAGAATGAACTTACTAGGGATAAAAAGGACTTGTGCAAGGAAAACTATATAACATTGCTAAAAGAAATCTAGGAACATCTAAATAGGTGCAAAGACATTCCCTGCTCATGAATAAGAAGGTTAAATATAGTTAAGATGTCAATTCTACCAAAATTGATCTACAGTTTCAACACAGTACCATTCAAATTTCCAACAACCCGTGCTTGCTTCAGCAGCACATATACTAAACTTGGAATGATACAGAGATGATAGGCATGGCCCTTGCACAAGGATGACATGCAAATTCGTGAAGCATTCTGTATTTTTTAAAAAAGAAAGAAAAAACATTCCAACAACCGATTTTGAACACTTGGAAAATCTAGTTACCAAATTCATCTGGAAGGGAAAGAGATCCAGCATAGCTAAAAGCATCCTAAAAAAGAAGACTAAAGTGGGAGGATTAACACTCCCTGATTTTAAAACTTACTATAAAGCCACAGTGGTCAAAAAAGCATGGTAGTGGCACACAGAAAGAAATACTGACCAATGAAATTGACAAAAGTGCAGAAATAGATCACCAAATTTATGGTCAACTGATTTTTGGCGGTTGTCCCAAACCCACTGAATTGGGACAAAATACTGTTTTCAATAAATGGACATGGGAGTACTGGATACCAATAACCAAAAGAGTTAAAGAGGGCCCTTACTTTACACCCTATAAAAAAATAACTCAAAGTGGATCAAACACCTTAATATAAAAACTAGCCCCATAAAGCTTCTAGAAGAAAATGTGGAGAAACATCTTCAAGACCTAGAAATAGGAGGTAGCATCCTAAACTTTACACCCAAAGCACAAGCAACAACACAAATGATAAATGGGAACTCCCCCAAATCAAACGCTTTTGCACCTCAAAATGCGTTGTCAAAAATGTGAAGAGGCAGCCAACTCAATGGGAGACAATATTCGGAAATCACATATTGGACAAAGATTTGATATCCTGTATACATAAAGAAATCATACAACTCAACAACAAAACAACAAACAATCCCATTAAAAAATGAACTAAAGATATGAATAGGCATTTTTCTGAAGAACAAGTTTATGGATGGCTCAAAAGCACATAAAGATATTTTCATATCCATTGGCTATAAGGAAAATGCAGATCAAGACTACAATGAGATCCCACCTCACACCTTTAAGAAAGGCTGCTATTAAACAAACAGAAAACTATAAATGTTCAAGAGGATGTGGATAAATTGGAACTCTTATGCACTGCTGGTTGAAATGTGCAGCCACTATGGGAAACATTTTAGCAGTTTCTTAGGATACTAAATATTGAGTTGCCCTAAGACCCAGAAATAGCACTACTTGGCCCATACCCAGAAGAGCACAAAACAATGACACAAACGGATATTAGCACCACGATATTCATAGAAGCTGTATTCATAATCACCAAAAAATTGGAACAAACCAAATGCCCATGAACAGATGAGTGAATTAACAAATATATATATATATATGCTGGAATATTATGCAGCAGAAAGACAAAATGATGTCTTGAAGCACATAAGATGGTTAAGCCTTGAGGACATAATGGTGAGTGGAATAAGCCAGGCACAAAAGGATAGATATTGTATAACTCTAATTTTATGACCATGGTAAAGGTAAAGTCAGAGGCTTATAATACAGAATATAGGGGACTTACAGCTACATAGAAGCTAGAGATGGATGGATAGTTAGCTAATGAGCTTGAACTCAAATATAAGGGTATCAATAGAGGTGAAGCCCATTCTCTAGTGGGTCTATAAGTAATATTATGATGTTGAAGGTGAACAAAATTGAAAGAGGTTGTACAGAACAATGTGTCCCACTGATTCACACTAGAAACACAAATTATTTCTTGCAAGAACTACTTCAAAGTATGATTCATGTATAAAGAATGTTTAAGTGCAGAGTACAGGGGGAAAACTGGTCTTGAATGCTATGGGATATGTTTAACAGGAAAGCATCAGCACTACCACAGCAACAGCAGAGATAAATAATTGGGAGGAGTGACAACAGTTAAGAGGAGGTTTAGATTTCCTATTTGATGTGGGTGTATTTACTGGTTATCTTTCTCTTGGGAGCAATTATCTGAAATTGAGAGTGTTGATGGACTGTGGTCTTTGGGCTTTATACATGATGCCTAATGAATGCAGGTGGCTGAAGAATGCTGTTCTAGTTTGCTAGCTGCCAGAATACAACACAACAGAAACAGATTGGCTTTTAATAAAAGGGGATTTATTTCATTGGTTCTTCAGGGCAGAGGCAGCTAACTTTCAACTGAGGTTCTTTATTATGTGGGAAGGCAGAGGGTGATCTCTGCTGGCCTTCTCTCCAGGCCTCTGGAGAATAACCATGTTTTCTTTGCTTAAATAGCAAGTAAAAGGATTAGAAGGGCAGTGTAAGGTGCTTTGGTTAATGGTCCCACTTAGAAAGTATAAAAGAATGGTAACAATTAACTTTCTAAAATGTCTAGAAGAAAATCAAGGCTAGAAAAAAAACAATGAATGCTGAATTAAGAAAAAATCACCTAAAAGTAGTAGGTTTTGGACAAACTTACCAATATAGACTTTTCCCCTAAAATTTGATCCATGCTGCACTTTTGGCAACTCAGGTGGCTTGGTTGCCTGTAGACATCCCCAGTTCAGGTCTCTGGGTCCTCATTACTGTTGTACCTAAATGAAAATGTTGGGTTATCTTGTACATTCACCACAACTGGCTCTGTGAATGATTGACTCAGTGTTGAGATTTGTTTCCCCTTACCCAGAAATAACTGAGGGGGAAAAGGCAGCATGGACAGATGAAGAAAAGTGACAAAGCCAGAGAGTGGACCCAGTGCCAAACTGGAATGAAAAGGTGGGCCAGATGGTAATAACAGAGCTGAGTTGATTGCAGTTGCCATGAGAAACAAAGAACTGAGCTTCAGGCCCCAGGAAGTGTAGATAGGGACGAATTCTTTCTTTAATGGGAAAGAGTTGCACATACTGTGAGAATTCTTGAAAGTTAACATGCATGTACAGGGTACAAAATAGGCTCAGGGATACCTAAGAGATCTATGGTTAAGCACAGGATTTTCTATAGGACCAGTATAAGCTAAGCTAAATATTGAAAAGAGTCTCAACACAGAGCCAATCTATGCTAAAATGTTAGTTAAAAGGGAAAATGTGACATCCAGACTTAGCATATCAAAATTATCAAATGCCAAGTCTTCAACCGAAGTTCACAAGACAAACAAGGAAACAGAAAGACATAGCTCATTAAAATGAGCAAAATAAAACAACAGAGGAAGCACAGAAATGGAAACAACTCACCATAGCTGTTAAGTCAACTCTCCTGAATAACTTCAAAGTGCTATAGGAAAATCTGGATATAGAATGAAAGAAAAACAAGAAGATAATGCATGGACAAAGGATGAAATAGATGTTTTAAAAAGGGAATAAAAATACTTTGGGGAAAGAAAAACCTGCTAACAGAGATTAAAATTACACTGGAGGTGCTCAACAGCAAATTGAAAAGACAGAAGAAAGAATCAGTGAACTAGAAAAGATTATTGAAATCATCCAGTCTGAAGACCATAGAGAAAAAAGAATGAAAAAAGTAAGCAAAGCCTATGATACTGTGGAGTAACATGACACATAACAGCATACATGACGTGATGGTCCCAAAAGGAAAGAAAGACAAAGGGGCAGGATGAATATTTGCAGAAGCAATTGTTGAAAATTTTGCAAAGACGATGAAATAAATGAATAGTCACCTTCAAAGAATCTCAATGAAGCCAAAAGATGAACCCAAATAGACCCACTCTGAGACATATCATAATGAAAATGTCAAATACCAAATGTAAAGAGAGAAATCTGAAAGCCACAAGAGAGATATGACCCATCACACAAGTGATCCACAAACATATTACCAATTTCTCGTCAGAAACCATGGAAGCAAGAAAGTACTGAGATAACATATTTAAAGTATTAAAATAAATAATGGCCAGGTAACAATTTTATAATGAACAATACTGTACTTAAAATGAGGAAGAGTTAAAGACATGCCCAAATAAACAAAAGCCAAGAGAGTGTATTAACATGAAACTGTATCTACATGAAAAAATTAAGGGTAGTACTACAGCTTGAAAGGAAAGGACAGCGTATAGTAGCTTGCAGCCATATAAAGAAAAAGATCTCTAGTCAAGGTAACTACATGAATAAACACAATTGTCAGTATTATTGTATTCTTAGTATGTAACCCTACAGTTTTTGTTAAAAAATTTAAAATACAAATACATATAAATATCTTTAAGTTATGGGTATGAAAAATGTAAAGAGACAATGTATGGGAAAAACATAAAGAGTGGAGAAAAAGTTATAGAGGAGCAGAGATTGTGTATGCTATTGAAGTTATTATGGCATCACTTCAAAATATTTCTTATAGATTTAGGATGCAACTGTAAACTCCATGGTAACCACAAAGAAAATACTTAAAATATATATGTAAAAATAATTGAGAAGGGACTTGCTCTAGTTCCACAGGTTGCTCAAAGCAGACATCATAAAGCAAGATGGCTTAAACAACGGGAATTTATTAGCACACTGTTTAAGGCCAAGAAATGTCCAAATAAAGGCATCATAAAGTGATGTGTTTTTCCTGATGAATGGTGACAAGCATTCCTTGTTTGCTCTGCTACATGGCAAAACACATGGCAATGTATGCTGGTTCTCTTTTCTTCCATGTTTTTTTTGCTTTCAGTCTTTTGCTTCTGTGGCTTACTCTCTCTCTATCTCTTCATTAAGTTTATAAAGGACTCCAGTAACAGGATTAAGAGTCTTCCTGAATAAGGTGGTTAACAACTTAACTAAAGTAGTCTCATCAGAAGGCCCTACTTACAATAGGTTTACACCAACAGGAATGCATTATGTTTCAGGACATGATTTCTGGGGTACATACCTATTCAAATCACCACAGGAATTAACTGCTGTTACTACAAAAGATTAATTGTACACAAAAGAAGGCTGCAGTGCAAGACATAAGGGACATAAAAGGTGATACATACTAGAAATAAATAAGTAAATGTTGAAGTATATCTGGCTTTATTGGTAGTTTATTTGAATATAAATAAAGTTTTCCAGTCAAATGATGCAGAATGGCAGAATAGATAAAAATGCATGATTGAACTATACCTGCTTACAAACATTTCACCTTACACCTAAATGCAGATAGGCTGAATATGAAATGGTGGAAAAATAGTCCATGCAAATAGTAACCAAAGGAAAGCTGAAGTGTCTATGCAAATATTGGACAAAACAGACAGACTAAAGTCAAAGTCTGTTGCAATATGCAATGAATGAAACTGTAAAGGGGTCAATCCACTAAGAAGATGTAACAATTATAAACATATATGCACCTAAAAACAGAATACCAAAGTACATGAAGAAGGCAATAAAAATTCTGAAGGGAGAAATAAAAAAAATATGGTAATAGTTGGTATCTTCAATACATCAATTTCAATAATGGATAGAACATTTTACACAGAAGATCAATAAGTAAACAGAGAATATGAACAATACTATGCAAAACTATATCTAGAAGACATATACAACACAACATCCAACAATAACAGAATACATGCTGATCTCAAGGGCACAATGTTTATTCTCTAGGATATATCACATCTTAGATCACAAAACAAGTCTCAATATATTTAAAAATATTGTAAATGAATAAAGGATGTTCTCTGACCAAAATGAAATGAATATAAAAATCAATAATAGAAGGAAAGCAAGAAAATTCAAAAATGTGGAAATTAATAAAAAAAATTCTTAAACAGCCAGTTGTTCAAAGAAGTAATTATAAGGGAAACTAAAAAATATATTGAGACAAAATGAAAATGAAAACACAATATTTTAATAATCATGGGACATAGTGAGGGCAGTGCTGAAAGATAAATTCATAGCTACATAACCTACATTAAAAGAAGAAATATCTCTATTAAGTAACCTAAAAGGACATCTGGAGGAACTATAAAAATGGACAAAACTAAACACCAAGCAAGCTGAAGAAAGGAAATGACAAAGATTAGAATGAAGATATATGAAATGGAAAATAAAAAAAAAATTGAGTGAATCAATGATATCAAAAGTTATTTATTTGAGGACACATGGATCATTCTTCAGGATAGACAATATGTTGGGTCACAAAACAAATAACAATGAATTTTAAAAGATAGAAATTATAAAAAACATCTTCACAAACAATAAAGGAATGAACCTGGAAATTAATAACAGGCAGAGATATGGAATACCCACAAATATATGGAAGTACAATAACACACTAAATGATCAGTAAGTTAAACAATAAATTATAAGGGAGATCAGTGAATATCTTCAGACAAATGAAAACAAGAACATGACATATCAGAATTTATGGGATGCAGCAAAGGCAGTGCTTAGAGGGAAATTTACAGCACTAAATGTTTACATTTAAAAAGAAGAAGCTGCAATAAAGACCTGACTATACACCTGGAAGAACAAGGATAAGGATAAAAAACTAAAGCCAAAGTAGGCAGAAGAAAATAAATAAATATTAGGATGGAAATAAATGAAATTGAGAATAAAAAGCCATAGAGAGCATTAGCAGAATCAAAAGTGGGTTCATCAAAAAGGTCAATAAAATTGAAAAACACTTAGCTACACTGATTAGAAAAATAGAAGATGCAAGTAAATAACATCAGAAATGAGACGTGATCATAATTTCTGACCTCAAAAAAGAAAAAGGATCGCAGGAGGATACTATAAATAAATAAATGCATGCTGACAAATAAGTCAACTCAGATAAGCTGGAAAAATTTCTTGAAACATGTGAAAAACCTACACTGAATCAAGAAGAAATTCAAGAGATCAACTGAACAATAACTAATAAAGTGATTGAATCACTCATAAAAAACTTGCCAACAAGAAGTTGGAGCAAGATCGTAGCACAGAGAGTAGTGGAATTCATTTCATACTATACATCATCTAGTAAATAGGCAGGAACTGTGTAGAACAACTGCTCAGTGAACTTCAATGACTGGACACACATCATATAATAGTCTGAAATGTGTGAAATGGCTGAGATTCCACATAAAACTGTAAGACCCCCAAGGTGTGGGAGCCAGTGCCCATCACCCATGGGTACAGCAGGATAATTCCTCAAGGGAAAAGGAAACAGACTTTACTAGTAGTAAGGAATTAACTGAACCAAGGACCATTTGAAGAATAAATTAGCAAATTCTAACTGCTGAAAACAAACTCTGAGCAAAGATAAACCTGGGGTAGGCACTAAAGCAGCAAGGAGTTTTTGCCCTGGCACAGAGGAAGTGGGGCTGATGGGAGAAAAAAAAAAAACAGAGGCTTTTTTAGTTAAATGGCACAAAATACTGGAAAAGGGCCGAACCCCTAGAAAAGAGGGCACAAAGAGCCTGGGGACATATAGAGCCATGGACAAACTCCAGCATTTGATTGGCAAACCCAGGGAGCAGGTTGTTTATTCTTAACAGCTCATTAGATAAAACTGCAAGCACTCTCAGTCTCCAGAACTGCCCCAAGCAAGAGGAGAGTTAAAGCAATCCTGAAAGGCAAATTAAATAGTCAGGTGAAGGGACTTAATTTCCAAAAGAATATATCTTCCCCATGAAAAGGGGACAGGGCCCAATTCTAGTGGTGGCTATCCTTCAAGAAATTCAGGCTCTGGGGGCTGGAAAACAGAAGCAACCTAAGCCTACCTTCTATCTAAGCCTCTATCCAAAACACACTACTGGTAGGGAGATGGTGCTGAAATTAAGAGCATAACATCGTTTTATGCCAGTGGGAATTTGTGGACAGACTAGTGCCAAATGCTGGGAAGGACAGGAAAAGCACAGAGTCTAGACACTTCATAGGAAATTCTGACAACTTGCAGGGTCTCACCCTCAGAGAAAACTGAGGCTGAATACTCTCTCCTTCTGAGACCTGGGTCTGTGTGATCTGGGAAAATCTGATTGGAGTCAATAACTGAGGAGACCCTACTCAGACAAAAGGACTCCATATACATAAGTCAAGAAACAGAAACATCAGAGCTGAAAAATCCTTATCAGTTAACAGAACTTATGTTAGAGGTCTAGAACAGGTTGACCTGAATGTCAAAGAACAGATAGAGAACAGAGCCACCCAACAAGAAAACCCTAGGTAAAAGAATGAAAAGGACCTCCAGAATAAGCTAATTAAGGAAATCAAATGCTTAGAAGTCAGAAAAAACATATTAAATCATACTAGGAAAATTGAAGATATGGCCTAGTCAATGGAACAAACCAACACTTAAATGAGATGTAGGAGTTGAAACAACTAATTCAGAGTTTTCAAATAGATATGCAAAATCTGATAAGAAATTCAATCAATGAGTCAAGGGGAGATACAACAAAAGAGATGAAGGATATGAAGAAGACATCAGGTGAACTCAAAGGTTTGTAAAAACAAATTGCAGAACATATGGGAATCAAAGACATAATAGAAGAAACATACACACAAAAAATGGAGACCTACAACAATAGATTTGAAGAAGCAGAAGAAAGAATTAATGAACTAGAGGAAAAGATATCTGAAATCCTACACATGTAAGAAAACATAGGGAAAATAATGGAAAAATATGAGCAGGGTCTCCGGGAATTGAATGACAACATGAAGAGCAGGAATAAATGTGTTATGGGTATCCTAGAAGAAGAGAATGGAAAAGGATCAGAATGACTAATAGAGGAAACCATCACTGAAAATTTCCCATCTCTAATGAAAGACATAAAATTACAGATCCAAGAAGTGCAGAATACCCTAAACAGAATAGATCCTAACAGACCTAATTCAAGACACTTACTGATCAGATTGTCAGATGTCAAAGAGAAAGAGAATTGTGAAAGCAGCAAAAGAAAAGCAATCCATCACATACAAGGGAAGCTTAATAAGACTACTTGTGGATTTCCCAGCAGTAATCATGTAGGTAAGAAGGCTGTGGAATGATATATTTACGATTCTGAAAAAGAAACCTGAAAACCAAGAATTCTGTACTCAGCAAAACTGTCTTTCAAAAATAAGGTAGAGATTAAAATGTTTTGAGACAAAAATTTTCAATGAGTGAATTTGTAACTAAGAGACTTGCTCTAAAATAAATATTAAAAGAATAACTACAGGCAGGTAGGGACAGACAGGAGAGAGAGGTCTGGAGAAGAGTGTAGAAATGATGACTATCAGTAATGGTAAAAAGGGAAATAAAAAATTAGATAAGACATATAAAATACAAAAGACAAAATGGTAGAAGGAATTGCTACCTTTGCAGCAATCGAAAGACATAGACTGGCAGAATGGATTACAAAACAGGATCCATGTATATGCTGTCTACAGAAAACTCACTTTAGCCACAATTACAAAAATAAATTAAAATGAAAGGCTGTGAAAAATATTTCATGCAAACAACAACAAGGAAAGTGTAGAAGTAGCCATACTAATATCTAACAAATTGGACTTCAAATGTAAAGCAATGAAAAGAGAAAAAGAAGAACACTATATATTAATAAAAGGAGCAATTAAACAAGAATATATAACAATCATAAATACTATGCACCAATACAGAGTGTTCCAAAATAAATGAGGTAAATACTGACAACACTTAAATGAATAAAAGTGATCTGGATAGAACTAAGGTAAATCAGTATAAAGCGTAAAAGATTATATGGCTCATATTTTGAAACTTCAACTTCTGTGTGAGAACAAAAGAAGAGCTGTTTATTTGGTGCAAAATTTACATTTTGCATAATGCATTATCTACTTTAACTTGTGTAATCAGTTTATTTGAATACCATAATTACTTGGAATCTTGAATAGGATGTGAGAATTTGTTGGTTTGTACAGGTTGTTGTGATGACCCATAACATCCCAGAGTAATCTGGGCAGAGAATAAAAAGATTATTTGCAAAGTCCCCTTGGGGGCAGGAGAGAAAAGAGGAAATATTAAACTTCCCCATAAAGGGAATTCCTGATATTCTCACAAGCACTGGTGACAACCATTTCAATAGGATAAGCCATCAAACTTGGGCCTTTACACTGTGAAACTTATTCCAGCAAAGGACAAGCTAGGCCTAACTATATTAATGCCTAAGATTCACCCCAAAGAACCTCTTTTGTTGCTTATATCTGGTCTCTCCCTCTAAGCCAACTCAGCAGATGAATACATTGCCCTCCCTCCTATGTGGAACATGACTCCCATGGGTGTAAATCACCCTGGAAACATGAGACTGAACTTCTAGAATGAGTCAGAACCCAGAATCATGAGATTGAGAAAGACTTCTTGACCTAAAGGGGAAAGAGAAATGAGACAAAAAAGTTTCAGTGGCTGAGAGATTTCTGAGTTGAGAAGTTATCCTGGAGGCTATTCTAAGGCAATATATATATCCATTTTTAGTTTATGGTATATTGTAGCGGCTAGAGGGATGTACCTAAAACTGTTGATCTGTATTCCAGTAGCCTTGGTATTTGAAAATGAATTTATAACTACATAGCTTTTACAATGTGACAGTATATTGTGTGACTATGAAAACCTGTGTTCAATGGTCCTTTTATCCAGGATATGGACAGATGTGCAAAAACTTAAGACAAAAATAAATAGAAAATAATGTGTGATAAGAGATAAAAATTGGGTAGATTGAAATACTAGTAGTCAATGACAGGGAAGGGTAAGGGTTATAGGATATATGAGTTTTCATATTTTTATTTCTTTTTCTGGTGTCATGCAAATGTTTTAAAAATAATTATGGTGGTGAATACAAAACTGTGTGATGATATTGTGGGCCATTGATTGTTTACTTTGGATGGACTGCATGTGTGAAGATATTTCAATAGAATATTTTTTAAAACTTCCCAACAAGTAAATGTAGAGGACCAGATGGCTTTAAATGTGAACTCTTATCAATCTTTGCAAGTAGAATTGATAACAATCTTGCACAAACTCTTAACAAATTTGAGCAAATGGTATGCTGGTTTGAAGCTGTTATATGCCTCAGAGAAATCATGTTCTTTTTTTAATTTTTTATTAATTAAAAAAATTACAGGGAAGAAACACAAACATTCTTAGTATATGCTCATTCCATTCTACATATATAATCAGTAATTCACAATATCATCACATAGTTGCATATTCATCATCATGATCATTTCTTAGAACATTTGCATCAATTCAGAAAAAGAAATAAAAAGACAACAGAAAAATAAAACAAAAACAGAAAAAAAATTGTACATACCATACCCCTTACCCCTCTCTTTCATTGATCACTAGCATTTGAAACTAAATTTATTTTAACATTTGTTCCCCCTATTATTTCTTTTTATTCCATATGTTCTACTCGTCTGTTGACAAGGTAGATAAAAGGAGTATCAGACACAAGGTTTTCACAATCAGACAGTAACATTGTGAAAGCTATATCATTATACACTCATCATCAAGAAGCATGGCTACTGGAACACAGCTCTACATTTTCAGGCAGTTCTCTCCAGCCTCTCCATTACTTCTTGGATAACAAGGTGATATCTACTTAATGCGTAAGAATAACCTCCAGGATAACCTCTTGACTCTGTTTGGAATCTCTCAGTCAATGACACATTGTCTAATTTCACTCTTCCCCCTCTTGGTCGGGAGGTTTTCACAGTCCCTTGATGCTGGGTCTCAGCTCATTCTAGAGTTTTTCTCAATCTCTTGATGCTGAGTCTCAGCTCATTCTGGGATATCTGTCCCATGTTGCCAGGAAGGTCCACACCCCAGGGAGTCATGTCCCACGTAGACAGGGGAGGGTGGTGAGTTTGCTTGCTGTGTTGGCTGGAGAGAGAGGCCACATCTGAGCAAGAAAAGAAGTTCTCTTGGGGGTGACTCTTAGGCCTAATTTTAAGTAGGCTTGACCTGTCCTCTGTGGGGTTAAGTTTCATATGAACAACCCCCAAGACTGGGGGCTCAGCCTATAGCTTTGGTTGTCCACACTGCTTGTGAGAATATCAAGAATTCAACTTGGAGAAGTTGAATTTTCCCCCATTCTCACCATTTGCAAAAGACTTTGCAAATACTTTTCCACTCGCTGATCAAATCACTCTGGGCTTCATCGGGGCATCACACTGGACATACTAACAAAATCTCATGTCCAACCCAAGGTTCCATGTACTTATGTTGTTCAACCAACTATCTACATAAGTTATATTAGGAGATGCACTAGTCAAAATATAAATTTTGTACCAAATAGACATTTTTTTGCTTTAGTCTCACACATAGGTTGAAATTTTAAAATATTAATTACCATCTATTTTCAGCACCGTGCAGCAATGGCATTCCTTTGTTCCTCCTCATACAAAAACACTTTTTAAATTTGCACATTTAGTCACTATCATTATACATTCTAGACATTCCTAGATTATACCATCTCAATTTTTATCGTCTATCTTTCTTTGTGATTACATTTATGCCCCCAGCCCTCATCCCTCTATCATTCTCACACTCAGCTTCACTCAGTGTTTTAACATAATTGTATTACAGTTAGGTAGTATTGTGCTGTGATTTCTGAGTTTTTATATTCAGTCCTGTTGCACAATCTGTATCCCTTCAGCACCAATTACCCAATATCTTACCCTATTTCTATCTCCTGATGGTCTGTGTTACCAACGAAATATTCCAAGTTTGTTCACTAATATCAATTCATATCAACGAGACCACACAGTATTTGTCCGTTTGTTCTTGGCTAATCACACTCAGCATAATGTCCTTAAGGTTCATCCATGTTGTTACAGACTTCATAACTTTATTCTCTCTTAGGGCTGCATAATATTCCATCATATGTATATGTCACAGTTTGTTTAGCCACTCGTCTATTGATGGACATTCTGGCTGTTTACATCTCACGGTAATTGTAAATAATGCTGCTATAAACATTGGTGTGCAAATGTCTGTTTGTGTCCTTGCCCTCATGTCCTTTGAGTAGAAACAGCATATAGATGGGTCCTGTATTTTAATCCATTCTGTCAGTCTATGTCTTTTGATTGGGGAGTTTAATCCATTAACATTTAGCATTATTACTGTGCGGGTAGTACTTTCTTCTACTATTTTGCCTTCTGGATTTTATATGTCATCTAATTTTCCTTCTTTTTACCTTTACTCATAGTCTTCCTTTCTACACTCTTCTCCACATCTCTCTCTTCTGTCTTTTTGTATCTGTCTCTAGTGCTCCCTTTAGTATTTCTTGCAGAGCTGGTATCTTGGTCACAAATTCTCTCAGTGATTTTTTTTGTATGAAAATGTTTTAATTTCTCCCTCATTTTTGAAGGACAATTTTGCTGGGTATAGAATTCTTGGCTGGCAGTTTTTCTCTTTTAATAATTTAAATATATCATCCCACTGTCTTTGCACCTCCATGGTTTCTGCTGAGAGATCTACACATAGTCTTATTGGGTTTCCCTTGTATGTGATGGATTGCTTTTCTCTTGCTCCTTTCAAGAGTCTCTCTTTCTCTTTGACCTCTGACATTATGATTAGTAAGTGTATTGGAGTATGTCTGTTTGGATCTATTCTCTTTGAGGTACACTGCACTTCTTGGATCTGTAATTTTAAGTCTTTCATAAGAGTTGGGAAATGTTTAGTGATAATTTCCTTCACTAGTTTTTCTCCTTCTTTTCCCTTCTCCTCTCCTTCTGGGACACCCACAACACATATATTCATACACTTCATATTGTCTTTTAATTCCCTGAGTCCCTGCTCATATTTTCCCAATTTTTTCCTTATATTTTCTTTTTCTTACTGGATTTCAGATGTTCCATCCTCCAGTTCACTAATCCTATGTTCTGTCTCTCGAAATCTACCATTGTAGGTTTCCATTGTTTTTTTCATCTCTTCTACCTTGCCTTTCATTCCCATAAGTTCTGTGATTTGTTTTTTCAGACTTTCAATTTCTTCTTTTTGTTCATTCCTTGCCTTCTTTATAACCTCCCTCAAGTCATTGATTTGATTTTTGATGAGGTTTTCCATGTCTCTTCATACATCTTGAATTAATTGTTTCAGCTCCTGTATCTCATTTGAATTGTTGGTTTGTTCCTTTGACTGGGCTATATCTTCAATTTCCTTAGTGTAATTTGTTATTTTTTACTGATGTCTACACATTTAATTGCCGTAATTAGTTTATTCTGGAGATTGCTTTCACATCTTTTACATAGGGTTTTCTTGCTGGATGAATTTGTTATCTGTCTGTTCTTTGACATTCAATTCCATTTTATCTGGACCTCTAGCTTAAGTTTTGCTTAACAGAAGAGAATTTTTCAGTTCTTGTTTTCTTGTTTCTTGCCCTGCTTGTATGGTGCCTTTCCCCCACACACACTTGGGAGGGTCTACTTAGGTATTATAGACCCCAGCAGGATTTTCCCAGACAAAACTGGCCTCCTATCAGGAGGAAGGAGTCACCTGCATTGGTTTTCCCTGAGGGTGAGACCCAGCAGATTGAAAGACTTTCTTGTGAAGTCTCTGGGCTCTGTTTTTCTTATCCTGCCCAGTGTGTGGTGCTGGTCTGCCTGCAGGCCCCACCAGCATAAGATGATGTGGTAGCTTTAACTTTGGCAGGCTCTCCCTCCTGGGGGTGTTTGGTTGGGCTCAGCCCCTGCTGCTGGTAAAGCCTCTTTCCTTTCCCCTCTGGGAAGCAGGCTGTGGGGTAGGGGGGTGCCAGCCACCATGGCTTGGGGAACTCATGGTTCTGAGGGTGCTTGCAGCCAGTCCAGCTGGTCCAGACTGGGATACACTGTGTGTCTGATCACTGACGTGGCCCCAGGAGCTGTTCTGTACTGTTTCTGGTTATTTAGTAATTGTTCTGGAGGATGAACTAAAATGCACATGTTGCTAAGCCACCATCTTGGCCTGGAAGCCTCTAATTTTGAAACCACATTCTTTTAATCCAGTCTTGTGGTGCAGACCTATTATTGAGTGGAACATCTTGATTAGGTTGTTTTCATGGAGATGTGACAATGCCCACTCAAACTGAGTCTTAATCCTTTTACTGGAGTCTTCTATGAAGAGAATAAAAGGCAGAAAACATAGAAAGAGCTCAGAATCAATACAGAGGGCACAGAGAAGCCATGGAGACACAGATGTCTGGAGATGCAGAAGTTGCAGAGAGCCATTTGAACCCAGAAGCCAGGAGAAAAGGACAGCAGAAGTTGCCATGTGCCCTTCCACACGACAGAGAAATTCTGGATGTGATCAGTCTTTCTTGAGAGAAGGTGCACTTATATACCGAAAATATTGAAAAATCCTCAACAAAGATAAAAAAATAAATTCAACATGGTGACAGGATACATGATCTACACCCAGTGGAAATCAGCAGTACATATACACATTCACAATAGCAATGAAATAATAAAATATTTAGGAATGAATATAACCAGGGATGTAAAGGATGTGTACACAGAGTAATACAGTACTTTGCTAAAAGAATCAAAGAAGAGTTATGTAATGAAAAGGCATGCATGTTCATGAATTGGTATACAAAATATTGTTAAGACATCAATCCTACACAAAGCAATTTATCCTTCAATGCAACTGCAATAAAAATTTTAACCACCTTATTTGAAAATAAGGAAAAGCCAATTTTCATATTTATTTGGAAGGGTAATGTCTTACAAATAGCCAAAACTATCTAGAAAAAGAAAAAGGTAAAGAACTCACACTTTCTGACTTTAAAGTTTATTACAATTTTGCAGTGGTCAAAACAGCATAGTACTGATAAAATGATTAATGTATAGGCAAATGGAATAAAATTCAAATTTCAGAAATAGACTTTACAACAAAAGTGAAAAGAAAACCTACCCAATGGAAGAAAATATTTGGAAACTACATTTTTGATCAATTTTGAGTCAATTATTTTTAAGGTGTTGTGCCGGTCTGAAACTGTTATGTACCCCATAAAAGCCATGTTCTTTTAAAGCTGATCAAATCTTGTGGGGCAGCCATGTTATTTTAATCCTGATGCAATATCGTAGGGTGGGGCCTCTTGAATAGATTGTTTCCATGGAGACGTGATGCACCCAATTGTGCTGTGTGACCTTTTGATTAAGTTGTTGCCATGGAAATGTTACATACCCAATTGTGGATGTGACCTTTTGATTAGATGGAGATATGACTCCATCCATTTAAGGTGGGTCTTGTTTAGTTTACTAGAGTCTTTTAAAAGGGGAAACATTTTGAACAGAGCTCAGAGCTGCCATGGATGTGCATATTTGGAGATTCTTAGAGACAGAAACTCAGAGAGGAAGTCATTGGAAGCAGGAGTTGAAAGCAGGAAGTCCTGGGAGCAAAGGGCCCACAGGCAGAGAAACTCCAGATCAGAATTGGCCTTTTTTGAGTGAAGGTATCTTGTTGAGGCTTTAATTTGGACATGTTTATGGCCTTGGAAATGTAAACTTGTAACTTAATAAATCTCTTGTATAAAAGCCTTTCCATTTCTAATATATTGTTTTCTGGCAGCATTAGCAAACTAAAAGAGTGTTGAAGTAGGGTCTTTCATTATTTCCAAGTGGAGATACATTTTTCCTGGCCACATTTGTTGAGGAGACTATTCTTCCCCAATTGAATAGTCTATGCCTTCTCATCAAAAATCAATTGAGGGTGATGTGATGGTGGGTCAGTGGCAGAATTCTCACCTGCCATGCTGGAGACCCAGGTTCAATTCCCAGTGCATGCCCATGCAAAAATAATCAATTAGCCATGAATGTGAGGATTGATATCTGAGCTTTCAATTCTATTCCACTAGGTTATATATCTGTCTTTGTGCCCATAACATTCTCTTTTGACTACTTTTGCTTTGTAATAGGTTGCAATATCAGACAGTGGGAATTTATCCAGATTCACAGTTCTTTCCCAAGATGGCTTTAGCTATTTGGGGGACTGGTTCTCTTCCATATAAATTTCATGATTGGCTTTTCCATTTCTGAGCTATTTGGGGGACTGGTTCCCTTCCATATAAATTTCATGATTGGCTTTTCCATTTCTGAGAAGGAGGCTGTTGGAATTCTGGCTGCAATTGCATTGAATATACACATTTCTTTGGGTAGGATTGCATCTTAACAAGATGCAGTCTACCAATTCATGAACATAGAATATCTTTTCATTTATATGGGTCTTTGATTTTTTTAACAACATACTGTCATATTCTGTTTACAAGTCCTTTTCATCCTTGTTATATTTATTTCTAAATATTTTACCCTCTTAGTTGCTATTGTGAATGGAATATTTTGTTATTTCTTCTTGTGATTAAACTATTGCCTCTAAATAATTTTGAAAAATGACCCCAAGAAAAAAGCTTTTAAAACTTATCAAGTTCCAATTTAGATCAAAAGATGAGAGCCTTACAAGTGGAGTCTTCTAGGGACCCACCAGAATGGTCATATTACACTAATTCTCTGGAAATTAGGTTTTGAAGGTATTCTAACACCATCTGCCACTTCAAGGGGCTTCCATGATACTAGTTCTCACTGTGAGTGTGAACTGTAGATTTTCAAGGCTCTCACATAGCTGGAAAGATGGAGATGGGAATAGGGAAAGTTAAAATGATATCAAGTTCAGTTATTCCAGAGATTGTACTCTTTTTTTTTGTGAAACAATAAATGCCCCCTTTATTGCTGCAAGCCTTTGGTTAATTTCTAGAGTTCTGAAAAAGTTGATTCTGGTCATATTTTCCAGTTTTCTCTTTGTTTATGGGAGACTCTGAGTCCACATTTTCACTGATATTACCCCAATTAGATTTTAGGAGATTTCTTTGATTGTTAAATGCATGAGTGGAATTCAGTTTTGTCGTGCTCCTTAATATTAACCCAAAATTTCAGATTCCATTTAGGGGAAACCCACTCTCCTGAAGAATTCTAATCTGTTATCAATATTTTCATATAGCAGGGGTATAAGAAATATTTAGAAGATGGCATAAGTAATAGTTAGAAATGGCATAAGAAAAATGCTATAAAAATTTGTGGAAAATTCTTAGGGAAGAGGGTTTTGGGAAAATTGCAGAGTAGAGAACTCCAGAACACTTCCCTACCATCAGAACAACTAATAAAAAGACATGAACCAACAGAAACAATTATTTTGAAACTCCGTAGGCCAAAATAACACTGTACAGCATCCAAGGAAGAGCAGGAGGAAGAGGCTTATAATTCACAAGAAAAAACAGTAACTTATTCACTCTGCATGGGGGCTGTCAATACCCATCCTCAAACTCTTGCAACAAACTGCTGTGGGGTATCACCAATGGCTAGATTTCTGTGATAGAAAGGGACATAAAAATCCTCTTCCCAGAGATCAGAGCTGAGCACAACCAAACACAGCTTTTGATTAGTGACTTTGGATACAGGGGGCCAAGTTCTGAGGCTGGTTAATGTTTCAATTCACCCTGGACAGAGGCTAAGGTGAAGAAGCTGTAAAGTTGCAGCACTTCCTCAGCACTCAGTGGGGGCATTTAGTTTAAGGGCTAAATTTGCTTGGAAGGCCAAGAAAGCTCAGCTTTGGGGATTTGTGAATGATCTCCTCCCCAGGGCATCTTGGATCTGGTCTGTGCCCCCGGCATGGGTCTTTACCTCTGATTTGGCTGGGAAACACTGATTTGAGAAATTTATTTCAAGCATGCTCCTTCTCCCGGAATTTTTCCTCAAGGTAAAGGCTGTTTGAAACAATGAGAAAAATAAGAACCTATAGAGGGAGAAAGTATGAGGCACAGGGTTTCTGGCCTCAAACACTTAAGAGTGGGGGGGCTATGTCCTGAGAAACAGAGGGGACTACCAAACTCCTTTAAACAGGGGAACTTCAAAGCAACTAATAAAGAAAAGCTCAGAAAGACATGGAAAACACTTCATGCTGCATTTGTCTTGGGAAGACCTACCTGATAGAAAGGATGAAGATCAAGGAAATCTCTACTTTATCACCTGCTAGTTAAAAGTTCAAGCAACAGACATCTCAGGGAATAAATCCTAGAGTAAACATTTTAAAATCTTAAAATGAATAATGTGTGTTTTAATTGTAAAAGCTCCCAGAGTGTGATGTATCAGAACTTTTATAAGGGGATTTTAATAAGTTACAAGTTTACAGTTCTAAGCCTATAAAAATGTCCAAACTATGGCATCCAGGGATAGATACTTTAATTTAAGGAAGGCCAATGGGTAATATACAACCTTTAGGGATTTAATGCCTTTCACTGGACTACTTAATTTGTCTCTCAGGCAAGTTTAATTCTGTTCCTGCCTGGGGCAGTGCTTGAGTCCGAAATGCCTTCTTGTTCTATCTAATGAGCTCTTAAGGAGTAGGAAAAAAGCAAAAAAATAAAAAAACCTTTTCGGAGCAAGACCCCTGCTCCTTGGGTTTGTCAATCAAGAGCATAAGTTGGTTTGTGGTTCTATGTATCTAAGAGTTCTATGTTCCCCCTTTGGGTCCAGCCCTTTTGCAGTATTTTGTGCTGTTCAACTCAAAAAAGCCTGTTTTGCTTTTTTTCCTTTTCATTCCACCAGCCCTATCCCCTCTCTGCAGGGCAAAAATTCCTAGTACCTTTAGTGCTTATTCCAGGTTATCTGTGCTGGGGGCCAATTTTCATTAGTAAAAATTTGTTAACTAATTCCACAAGTCAAGCTTGGTTGAGCTGAGCTCTTGCTGCTAGTAAAATATGTTTCTTTTCCCCTTGAGGAACCAGCCTGCTGTGCTCATGGGGGTGGGACACTAGCCTCCATGTCTTGGGGGACATGTGTGGTCTCAGCAGACCCAACTTGTCCAGACTGGTGTACAGTGCATCTGGTCACTGATGTGGCCACATCAGTTGTTCTGCAATATCCCTGGCTATTTACTAGCTGCTCTGTAGGATGAACTAAATTCCACACCTCACTAAGTTGCCATTTTGCCCCACCTCTCAAAGTCAAATATCCTTGTATGATAAAAACACTCAGAAAAAACTGGGAAAAGAAGATAATTTCCTCAATATGGAAACTACAGCAAAAATTATACTAAATAGCACTTTTTGTAGAAATGGAAAAGCCAATCCTAAATTTTATGGGAATTGTAATGGGCTTTGAATAGCCAAATCAATATTTCCAAGGAAGAACAAAGCTGAAAGTGTGCATTTCTCAATTTCAAAACTTATCACAGTCACAGTAATAAAAAAGTAGTACTGACATAAAGATAGACCTATAGAAAAATGCAATAGAATTAAGAGTTCAGAAATAAACCTATACATCTATGGCTTAGTGATTTTTCAAAAGGGTGCCAAGTACATTAACTGAGGAAAAAAAGCAGACTTTTCATAAAATGGGCTGACTGGGAAAATTGATATCCAATTGCAAAAGAATTAAGTTGGAACCTTATCTCAAATCATATACAAAAATTAACTGTAAATAGGTCAAAGATGTAAATATAATTGCTAAAACTATACATCTCTTGGAGGTCTACAGAAAGAATCCTTCATAACTTTGGATTTTGCACTTAGATCTTAAATATGACACTGGACACTGAAAGCACAATCAATAAAAAACATTAGATAAATTGGATTGCATCAGATAACAGCTTTTTGCAAGTAAAAGAACACTATCAAGAAAGTGAAAAGACAACCTACTGAATGGGATAAAGTAATTGGTAACCATATAACTGATACGGGTTAATATCCAGAATATATAAGGAACTGCTACAACCCAACACATAAAGACAAATAATCTAATTTTTAAAATAGGAAAAGGACTTGAATAGACATTTCTTGAGTTCAATATACAAATAGCAATAAGAACATAAAGTGATCAGCATCATGGGTCATCATGGAAATGCAAATCAAAAGCACAATGAAATACTGTCACACCCAAGAAAAAGGTCTATTGTTAAAAAAAAATGAAACAAAAACAGAAGGGTGCATGAGTTGTTCAGTGGCACAATTCTTGCCTGCCATGCAGGAGATCAGGTTTCAATTCCAAGCCCATGCACCCCCCAGCTATAAAAACAATGTACTGAATAATATTATATATATATATATATATATCTGCCTCTATATGTGAATATGTATAGATATAGAAATAAAACAGAAAATAATAATTGTTGGAGAGGATATGGATAAATTAGAACACTCAATCATTGGTGATGGGAATGTAAAATGGTGCAGCTTCTATGGAAAGCAGTTTGGCAGTATTCCCAATTCTAAGTATATCCCCCAAATAATTGAAATCTGAGACTCAACAAAGATTTACACATTGATATTCATGGTGGCATTATTCATAATTGCCAAAATATGGAAGCAACACATGTGTCCATCAAAAGATGAATGGTTAAACAAAATTTAGCATATGTGCACCTTGGGATATTATTAAACTGTAAAAAGGAATGAAGTTTTGATAACTGTTACAGCATGTATGAATTTTCAAGACATCAAGTTGACTGAAATAAGCCAGACACAGAAAGAAAACTATTGTATGATCTTGCTTAAATTAAATACTTAAAATAAGTAAATTTCATAGACAGATAGTAGATTATCAACTACCAGGGGCTGAGGGGTAAATGGAAGAGGATGTAATTGCCTAATGAGTGCAGAATTTCTATTTGATTTATGAAAAATTGGGGGTAATGGATGTTTGTGCTGGTGGTACAATAATGTCATTGTAATTAATTCTACTGAATTGCACAGTAGAAATTGGTTAAAATAGTTCATTTTGAGTTGTATATGCCTTACTACAATAATTTTTTTAAAAAAATTCACTTAATTTGTGAAGGAATGAGCTAAAATATTTTTGCAGAAAGAACTCAAACAACATTAGACATATCTGGTGAAACATATGGAAAACAAATTCGCTATAATTCTGGATTTTATTCTACCATATGGGCACAATGTACAGCAGTGCTTTTAAATAGTCTATACTTAATAAACAATGGTTGCATATTGGAGATGGCACTATCTATGTTTAACTGTATAGATATCTCAGATAAAGCACCTTTTCTCTTTTAAGTGATAATGATGAAGGTGTTTTCACATGAAGGGAGATGCTAACATTTTAAAAAGCAAATGATTTTCATGATGACTTTATCTATTTAAGGTCTAGTGGCATCCCCACAGGAATTCATCTTCTAGTGAATTTGTACATTTTAAGAAACTAGCAGATACAAAATCTCCTTGTTCCTCTAATTTGGGTGATGAAAATCCACAGCTGCTGGACCAGCCAATGTCAATGAGAGAAGTCTTTTTTTCTGCCTCCTGTCCACATACTCATGGTCTGAGTGGTGATGAGCCAGAAAAAAAGGAGTTAACCATTGTCAAAACCAGCCTTTCTCTTCATGTATATACAAAATACAAGGTTCCATTGTTCCCTTACCCAAGACTTGATATAAACATATAGAAATATTTATACCCCAGAACAAAACAAGGGTCAGAAGTAGAGCAAAAAAAATGGAGGTGTGTACCATAGAAGAAATTTGTATGACCACAGAAGAAAATTAATCTCATTAATTAAACAAAAGAGGCACTGTTTTCCTGCAAAGTCTAAATTTATCTTGCAGGAAAGGAGTAAAGTGCTGTGGCCTGGCCCATCTGTCTCACATTTCAGACCCACAACAGTAACCTCCAATCCTTGCCTTACTGGAACAAAAAACAACAGAGTAATGGGTGTGTTAGAATGGCCATATATAGCCTGTGTCATTTCGGTGTATCTTGTTCCTATCAGTTTCTTTCAAATAGAGCCTGGCCAGTTGCCTTTTGTCAAAATAACGGCATAATGTCTTCTCTGTCTATCACATGAAAACATGGTGCAAAAAACATTTTTCCTTCTTTTTTGCTGTTGTTTTCTGCTGGTGTCAATATAAAAAAACAAAGAGATGGAGCACACAGTGGTTGTGTCCCATAAAGGAAAAAGCAAAATAATTTGATTACCTGCTTTTGTTACAGATGTCACAACTATCATTGCCATCTCAAATTACCCCTGACTCCCTGGCTTATAGCTATATATTAACATCTGAAATGTCAAATAAGAGACGTGTACATCATTAGCAGTTGGTTGGCCTGAGGCTGACCTGAAGGGTTCATTTTGAGCATAGGGCCAAGAAGACACTAGTAAAAGCCAAGAAGAAAAGGTATGAAGAGGTCATCAGTAGAAACAACAGCTCCAGTGGCATCTTCCATCTATGTATATTGGGGGATGGGCATGAAGAACGGGTAAGGCAGTTTGAACCCCTCTCTCATTCAGAAGCTACCAAAAAGTTGATGACCATTGTATTGCTGCATTAATGATTTAATGGTTGTCCTTGCATCTCTTTACCTAATTTTATTATTTTCTATAATCTTCCAGGTTTTGCCCCCAAAAGACAGAGGATCCTTTCTTCTGGAATCATAGCATAGGGAAGTATAGGAAATTCAGCTTCCTTTTATAGCTTTACTAATGTTGTAGGTGCTGCCTGACATAAAGGTTTTATATTCCAAGACTTCTAGCCAGGGCCAGCTTTCTGCAGGCAGCTACATGCTATGTCTGTATATTATTTATTTCACTGATGCTCTACACAGGGTTTTCAACTTTTATTTTGCTAAGTATGGGCATTAAAAAGTGAAACAAATAACTATAAGCTGTCATAATGATTTCATACAAAACATTATCACCACAAAATAGGAAAAGAAAACACTCACAATAAATTGTTATATTAAATGTAAGTCTATAAAAGAAGGATAAAAACCATTACCTGTTCCTTATTATTCTAATTTACCTTTCATTTTATCATAAGACTGGTAAAAACTTAGTCACAGATGAACACTAGTCCATGGAAAAATGTATTTCCCATCTTTCTCTCTCTTTCCAATATGTATGTGTTGTTTGTGTGGATGTGTGTGTGTGTGTGTATATATATATTTGTAAACTATAGAAAATATTTATCCCTCATTACACATACATGCATATACATATATAAGTAAAATATGAACTTGAATAATTGTAAACATATAGTATGTATATATACATATATATTTATATGTTGGTGGATAAAGTCTGGCCTTCTATTTTAAATTGAATTGTGTACCCGAGTTTAGACATGTTCTTGGTCTTAGTCCACATTCTGCTGGGTGTGGATCTATTTTAAACAGGATCTCCTGATGCTACTACTTCAGTAAAGTTGTCACCCAATTGAATCTGGTGGGGTTTTAATCTGGATTACTGGAATCCTTTATAAGCAGAATGAAATTCAGACAGAGAGAAAGCCTCTGGAGGAGGCTAGAAACTGAAGGAGAAATGGAAGATATTGCCATATGCATTGCCATGTGAAAGAAAAGCCAAGGTCCAAGAATCACTGCTAGCCAACTGAAGAATGTCAGTCTTTGGGGAGAAAGCATTGCCTTATTGATGCTTCAATTTTAGACTTTTCTTAGCTCCCAAACCATGAGCAAATAAATTATCATTGTTTAAGCTAACCCATTGAGTGTTGTTTTAGCAGCTGGGAAACAAGACATCTTTCTACTGATGGTTCATGATTCATTAATTTATGGAAATCACATTGCCTGTGTTTGAAGCACTATATTTCATATTCTAAATATGAAAAAAATATTTGGAGGAAGATTGTGGCACATATTTCTAAAATGGAGCAAGATACACTATACAAACTTCCTCCCTCTGTCTTGTCCTTTCCTGCTGGTCTTGTATGGGCTGAAGTTTCTACACTCATTACTTTTTTAATGGCACTAATATTCTTATTTTAAATATTCATAATTATTATTGATATTTTTAAAGCAGGAAAAAGTCTAAAAAGAGGAAAAGTGACTCATCATCCTATCTCCTTGAGGTAGCCATTTAACAATTTTGGTATACTTGTATCCTTTTATCAAATAAATGTGTGGCATAGTACTGAACATACTATGCATACTGCTTTAGATCTTATTTTTTCACTTTATAAAAATTACATATGTACCCACTGGATTAATTTTAAAATATTTAGCATTAAACCAACAAAGATAAAATTTTATAATATGCAAATTCTATAATTTATTTCACCAATATCTTATAACTTGAAGGATAGCTTGCATTGAGAGATTTTTTGTTAAAGCTGTAGGGTTTGGGGTATTATTTCCTTAAACTAGGTGCCCCAAAGTGAAAGTACTGAAATGAAAAATGTAAATATTTCATAGTCTTTTAGTAAATATCGCAAATTTGCCTTATAACCGTTTTAGCTTATTTTCACTTAGCTGTATCCAGAGCTTTGAGTATGCTATATCAGGAAAGATAAAGATTTTTAAATATTTTATAGCAAGCCAGACTATTAACATCTGTGTTTGTTTGAGAGATGGTAAATTTTATAAGAAGGTAACTTACCATGTTGTTTCTTTATATAAAGAAACAATGGTGACAAATATTTCCTATTGCTAAGTGTTCCCAAACATGCATGAAGGATAGTTTGTATGCCATGTAATGGACAGTTGATTTTACTGATAAGGTTCAGTTGCATTTTAATAGCAGTTTTCCCTTTTCTCCAACTGTATAATTGCATCAGATATGTTTAGAAGGTGTTCTAATAATTTGCATGTTCTGTACCTAAAATGGAATGAGAATGATTTTAAACATACTAGAACCATTCATCTGAATGAATGCTATTTTTCAAAGGTGTTAAATTGGTAGGTTATATATTTAACCTAATTATGTTATCAATACTCTGAACATTGGTGAAAATCCTCTATTGTAAGGGCCTTCAGAATATTCCAAACTCTATGTTTTGACAGTCAAGTACATTTCCAGATGATTTTAACTCAGGTATCTAAACTCAGATATCAGTCTGTATAAGATTGGCTATGTCAATGCAACAAACAAGACCAAACCTCAGTGTCTTTATTTATGTACAAAGTAATGTTACAGTGTCCACTGTAGCTCCAAGCATCTTTCCAGGGCACCTGTCCTCAATGTTATATCTCAATAATATTATATCTCACATAATATGTGGTACTACTTTCTCAATACTAGGTTTCAGCATTTGCCTCAGCAGAAGAGAGAAGTAGAATTGTGCATTTGCTTTTAAATGCCTCCCCTGGTAACTAATACATGGATTTATCTCATCTTTCACTAGTTACACCTAATTTCCAGGAAGCAGGGGAATGCAATTTTCCCATGTATCCAGAGGAAAGGAGAGCTGGAACTGTTGGTGAACACTAGTATTCTCTACCATGCCTTATACCCTGATACTTTCCTACACATATGGAATATAGTAATTTCAGTGGAAGCACTATCAGCATTTGCAGTCCAATTATTCATTTTGCAAGATTTTCATGTGCATTGTAGAGCATCTCTCATTTCAGGACAAGTACAATTGCCCTTACTCATTTCCAAACAGTAATGCCATGGTTAAGAACCATTAATTTGACCATTCTTTGCCTCTCATATGCACTCCATGATTTCCTTTTTTTGAATGCCTTTGCTCATATTTAAAATCCTAACTTCTTCATGTCCACCTTATAGAAGTTCATACTCCACCTTAAATGCTCTTTTATATAAAGTTTTTATTGTCCTCAGCTAGAATTCTTTCTCCTTCTTCTGAATTTAAATATCTTTTTTTATTCCTATCTTACAGAATTTAATACTCTATGCCTCATATTACCCTTATATGAAGAAATATGACAAAGTGGAAGAAAAGACAATTTTGAAGCCAGACAGCCCTGGATCTGAATGTGGACCCTGATAATTAATATCTCTGTAACCACAAAAATGTTACAGAGCCTCTCTGAACTTTGGTTTTCTCATGTATGAAACAGGAAGCAAATAATATACTTCGTAGAGTTGTGAGGATTACATGCTTAAAGGCATATGGATGGGACAGAGATCCTGGAATGAGCTGAGACTCAGCATCAAGGGATTGAGAGAACCTTCTCGACCAAAGGGGGAAGAGTGAAATGAGACTAAGTGTCAATGGCTGAGAGATTCCAAACAGAGTTGAGAGGTTATCCTGGAGGTTATTCTTATGCATTAAGTAGATATCACCTTGTTGTTCAAGATGTAGCAGAGAGGCTGGAGGGAACTGCCTGAAAATGTGGAGCTGTGTTCCCGTAGCCATGTTTCTTGATGATGATTGAACAATGATATAGCTTTCACAATGTGACTTGGTGAATGTGAAAACCTTGTGTCTGATGCTCCTTTTAGCTACTATATCAACAGAAGAGTAGAACATATGGAATAAAAATAAATAATAGGGGGAACAAATGTTAAAATAAATTCAGTTTGAAATGCTAGTGATCAATGAAAGAGAGGGGTAAGGGGTATGGTATGTATAATCTTTTTTTGCTCTATTATCGTTTTATTTCTTTTTCTGTTGTCTTTATTTCTTTTTCTAAATCAATGCAAATGTTCTAAGAAATGATGAATATGCAACTATGTGATAATATTAAGAATTACTGATTGTATATGTAGAATGGAATGATATCTTAATGTTTTTCTTGTTAATTTTTTAATTAATAAAAAAAATTTTTAAAAAAAGGCATATGAGTGTCAATGGCGGAGAGAAGTGTCAATGGCGGAGAGATTCCAAACAGAGTCGAGAGGTTATCCTGGAGGTTATTCTTACGCATTAAGTAGATATCACCTTGTTGCTCAAGATGTAGCAGAGAGGCTGGAGGGAACTGCCTGATAATGTAGAGCTGTGTTCCAGTAGCCATGTTTCTTGATGATGACTGAACAATGATATAGCTTTCACAATGAGAC